>WHYT01016005.1:102726-149940 GCA_009806455.1 Tetrax tetrax
TTTGGAACCTAAGCTGTAAGAGATGCTGCTTTTTCAGATAGCATGGAGATCCTTGATATTGTGGCTGAGCTGTTCTGATGAAGAGTTGCTACTAGAAAGTATAGCAGAAAGCTGTTTGGGTTTTTGTCCTTAGTTTTCTGACAATGGAAAACTGAATTTCCTGTGGTATTGGAGAAGCTCAGCTGTAAGGCAGAACTTCAAAATGTAAAATCCTTTGGCTGCCAATGCTCCTTCTGCAATAGTGCTTTGGCTTTTACCTGAGGGACCTGCTGCAAAGGAGTGGTTCTGGCAAATTAGGGCTAGGTCTTGCAGTTTGTGCATGTCAATACTGTCCAGAATCAGTGTTTCTCGACTGTCAGCTTGAAGTGGCTGTGCCTGTTTGAACCTTTAGAATAGGCTCTTCCCAATGAGCAAAGAGAATGTACTGTGGGAATGTATTAACAGCTTAAATGACTTGCATTTTAGTGTCTTGAATCTGTGTATGTATGGGCTATCTCTGTTGGAGGTGCATTCTTAGCTGCTTGGAAAATGATTTTCAAGTTGGCATGTATGTGATCCTTTCTTTCAGGCTTATTAGCTCCCAGCTTATTTGGAAGCCTAGCAGCTTATTTCTGCGAAATTTTAACTGATTATTGGAAATAATGCTAGAATAAAAGCCATACTTCTAGGTTGTCCTACTTCTGAGTCAGTAAAAGCATCACAGATTCAGATGTTATTAAGACCAGATAAATAGTAACTTTGCAGGTAGTGGTACTTAAGACAGCATGTTTTTGAGACTCAGTGGATTTGGATGGGTAGGGTACATGGGGAGGAGGAACGTGATGCTGATGTCTACCTAAAATGAACTCTATGCTTAATTTCTTTTGCTTAGCTGCTTCAACAGATTGGAGTATTATAAGCAATTAATCTACTATTTGCATATCTCTTCAAGGTGTTCTTTGAGCTTTCTGAAGTATCACTAGGTTTTAGTTGTGCATTGAGTAGCTGTCTGTTTATTAGGTTGCCATTTGCCTAATTGGTTTTGCTTTCTTTTGTTACTGTTAATTGGTGGCTTACCATGGATCAGCTTGCATTCAGGCATGGATTTGAAGAACTTATGGGTGATTTCCAAACAACTACTCATTGTTCTGCACTTGTACCTCTTGAATGACGGTTGTTACTTTGTCTGGCCCTTTTTTCCCTAGGGTTGTTACTTTGTCTGGTCCTTTTCTTCCCTAGCTTGCTTGTATTTCAGCCAAAAGCAAAGCTTATGCACTTAACTAGCTTGTACAGTTAAAGGACATATAGCTTACAATAAAATCTTAATTCACTTTTATGCCTTTTGCTAAGTTATTCTTGAGTTTTGCTGTTAAATTATTTGATCTTGTGCCCAAACCAGAATGTAATTTGCATTAGCAAATGAAAACAGACTTGTAATTCTTGTCTCCTGTGTTGCAGCAGACATGCACTAATACTTGCTAAGAACTTCTAGGCATCCCTATGAAATTCTCACTAGATAAGATACTTGTACAGAGACCTAATGTCTATTCAGATAACTTACCTTTATTTTAGGAAGGTGCTCAAATGCTCAGAAGATATTCTGTTCTTGTTTGGCAGAACTGGGCTGGTCTCTGATTTACAAGTGCACAGTGGGTTTAGAATTTGCAAAGATCATGAGAAGGGTGCTCTGCCTTCTTGATCACAGCACAGTGATGCTCTTGTGGGAGGATTTGTTGCCTAAAGTCCTTATCTCCAGCACTGGGAAGAAAAGCACATCTGGACAAAAGTCTTAAGAGCAAGTCCTGAGAAAACCTTCAATGGTTGAAATAGAGTGGCATTTTTCATCTCAATATCTAAGTTTGCAGCTGTCATGCTTGGAGGTACCATCACAAAGTGTACTTCACTGCATTACACATTATACAGCTATAGGATGAAGGTGACTGTTGCTTAAGGTACTTGCACTTGCTTGCCTTGTCAGGTACAGACAAATGCTTATGAAGAACTGAGAATATGCATAGCTCAGCATGAAGGGCATTTGTCTTGGCACTCTAGCTATTTTGTCACTGTCAAGCTTTGTTTTTAGGTTCTGCAGAATTATACAGAAGCTGAGTGAGTACTGCATGTATTTGAGACGGTCCTCACATGTGAAGGCTAGCATGGGAGAAAACAAAACATTCTTGTTGCAAAACAAATTAAGTAGTGAGGAGAGTATAGGAGAATGCATTCAGGATGAATGTGAATGGAACAAGCCCTAAATAGGGGTGCAGCAGTGACCAAAGCTTATGTTGAGAGTTCTAGTTATGGGATAAAATGTTAGGAATAAAACTGCAAAATGTAGATGGATATTGCTGGGGCTTTGTGTTCAGATTGAGTTGCGTGTCACACTGGCATTTTGCTCTTGAATGGTGTTGGTCATCAGTGGTTTGAAAAAATAGTGGAAAGCTTGCAGAAAACTTTTGAGGTACTTTATGGTCTTCCTGGGGTCTTTTGGAGACCTAGGATTAGATGCAGCCGTGATCTAGTCTGTCTGTAGCAGATGCTACTCTGTGGTTCCCACTACAGTGTAGTCCAAACTGTCCCTCCCGTGCTTTGTGGTGCTATGGGGTGCTTGCTAGGTTCTTCTTATCTTTGTTCACTTTTGTGGTTATGAATTGCTATGTTTGAACTGGACAACTGAACAAACTTTGGGGAGTGTTAGATTAGACTAAGAATCACTTAAACACTGCTAACTGCAAGCTCTGACTTGTTCCCGTTCTGCTCTGTTGTAGTGCAAATATGTGTACTAATTTGCACTGTTTTGACAGTCACTTCTGTAATATATAAACTACCCTTTCAGATGCCTAATTAAATATTAGAAGTATCCTGACTATAAATGCTTTAATAAAAATACTGCTTGAGGTTACTGCTACCAGAAGTGTATTTCCTTGAGATATTCAGTAACTCTAGTCTAATGACATAAAAAATGAATCATTTTTTTAACTACAGACATGTTATCACATCAGTTCTACTCTAAATATTGAGAAATAGACTTAGCAAAAACAGTAGCAGGTGAAAAATTCAATCCATGTTGAATTCTAATAGACATTACTGAAACTCAGCAGCATTATTTGAGAGAATGGCTTTTGCTGCAAAAGCACAAGTCAAAGTATTTAATGATTAAAAAAGAGGGACGGAAGAAGCTTTTCGAAAGAGGACTGTCTGGCACAGGAACAGTCAATTCACTGGAACAAAAAGGTCAGAGGAGTGAGTGGAAGTGATCAACGTATTCTTGCCCAGACCGCAAGTATCATTTGGGAAGCAGTACTGTGATGTCCTGGCTGGTGATGGGGAACCCTTTATCCGATTATGGAGCCTTGGAGTATCATTATGGATAATCTAAGTCTTAACCTTGATTTAACTGGCATAAATGGCTATGCTGTCCAAAGGAAAAAAACTTAGGATCCTGTACTTTAGAGGGATACATAATGTAGATATTAGCTATGCATGGCAGTGTGAAATGAGAATTGCAGAATTCTTGGAGGAAGGCATTTGGGTTCCCTGGTTAGATTATGGCTAGCTGTAGACAGCAGCAGATTGAGCAGGTTCAACAAGCAAGGTCAGCAGAAGAAGTGGTTAGAGGTGTGTCCAGTAATCCACACGTGCAGTGAAGATATAAGTAACTTCGTAAGTAAAAAGAAAACACAATTTACAACACTAATGTGTAAACAGAGGAGGTAGTAACAAAACTAAGAAAGGCTATACTAAGATTATTGGGCTTGTCTGAGGTGCTGTAAGAAAGGAACCTCAGTGTCCATGATCCAGTGTAATGGATCCAGGGTAATGCATTCTTGGGTGACTGCAGGCTGTTTGTCAATAGTCTGATTTGGGTAAGTGATCTTGGTTGTCCTAATCCATGCTTGCTGTAGTCATTTATTTGCTTTGACAGATAGCTGATAGTCAGGTCTCTATTTCAGCTGAAAGCCTTGTGCCCAAACTTGTGGTAGGGCATAGCAAGGCTGTTGTGTACTCAGAAAATTATATAAATATTTTCTTTAAATTATCTGTTCAGATTTCTGGTTTTCAAAGAGAAGCTTCTATATGCTCTAGAACAATGAATCAGTTTTGTTTTTAATGCCCATCTGTGCAACTTGCTTAACTTTGCTGTCACTGAAATTGCCAAAGGTATAAGTGAAGAGTCCTGAAGAGCAGACAAGTTCTATTGCTAATATTATAAATAAGTGCTCTAACAACTGCTAGGCTATACTAAGCTTTACTGCACAAAAATAACTGTGCCAGTTGGATCTTTCTTGTTTCTCTAATAAGTTTAAATGATAATTAAAAAAAAAGATTCCATTAAGAATGCCAAATCTCTCATACTCTCTGTGTATATACACATATATACAGGGATGGAGGAAGCTGTTTGAGACAAAGCCCTTTCTACAGCAAGTATTTGATTTACCAGGGAGAGCGTTTACCTTGAAGGTCTGCCCAGAACAATGGGCTATGCAGCAATGATATTTTTTTTTTTTTTTTTTGCATGACACATTCTTTGTTTTAAGATTATTTGGCACATTTGCTTGAATCAAAATGTCAGTCTCATCCCATCTGGCATGATGAAGGCAACTTGCTGGTTATATGCAGGTTTCTTTGTACCTCTCTTGTGCTTTGTGAGAGCATGTTGAGTATGAAATTGAGTTAGACTGAATAGTTCCCAGCTGAGAGCATCTGTAGAGTGTCCAAAAGCTGTTGATACTCTGCTCTTTTTAGGCTGATATCAAGTAATACAGGAGATAGTAGTGAAAGCGAATGTGCACACGCTTTAACTTCACCTACAAAGCTTTTCATGCACAGAGGTGATGCTACTAGGTTTTGCTCCTACCCATAAGGTACAAAATAGAGGACTGCAAGCCAGCATTCTTGGGTTCTCTTCTTTGCTCTGCTTTCTGACAGAGGTCATCTAGTTTAGTTTCTCAGTGATCTCTGTGAAATGGATCTTACATGGCCTAAATACTCACTTTCAAACATGGCCAAGCCACTTGCAAAGTGGTTTTGACTGGGTAAGGAACAAAGCTAAAAGTGTTGCTTCTCATGTCATGGACTCCAAACTAAAAATATATCTTTCTCAGCAGAAGTTCCTCCAGTGTGTGATTCTAGCACTGTACTTTTGAAGTCCAAGCTGAAACATGTTTTGCATTAAAATATTCTCCTGATACAGTGGTGTCTTACTACAGCTGATAATTTCTGTGCATCATTTTATAGAAGGAGGAGTCTTGACAGGCTTCTTTCATAGTGTTGTTCTTACCTTGTATGACACTTGCTATACCTATGAAGTCATTTATAATGATGCCTAAATTTATTTATTAAAGTAGCTTTTATGCCCAAGAAGCAAAAATGTGCCAGAATTCTCTAAATAGGTTTGATTCTACTATGTTGATGAATACCATATATCTTGTTGATGTATTTTTTGCCTTTGATGTCATACTGGAAGCCTGAAATTTTCCTTAGTAAGGAGTAGGCTCACATGACCTAATGAAAAAGGTAGCATGGTAATATTTACAGTAAAAGGTTCCAACATTTTTTCTGAACAGTGTAGAAAAAATATATAGTGTCTCTTAATGGTAAAATGTTTCTTTTGGAGACCAAATTAGTTATTGCCTTGATTTGAAAGCATCTATATTTAGAGCAGGAAAGAGTCCAATATTCAAATTCTCCCAGAACCTACTATCAACAAGGTGAAATCCCTTCTTTTAGTGTTGCCAATTGGCTTGTGCTCAGGGGGCATTACAGTGTGAAAGCTTTGTGGCTAGAAATGATGGATGGTTGTGCAGTTGGATGAATTGTTTTCCTTTTGAGGAAAATAAAATGCAGCGCTTGTTAATTAACCATGCAATACCTGTATGCGAAGTAGAATTCTGTCCCTTCTTTACCTTCTCTTTCCAGATGGCAAAGGTTGTGGAAGAACAATTAAAGGATATGACCAATTTAGGCAGGCAGAGATCCAGCAAGTTTTTAGATTAACCTCATCTTTAGTGGACTTTTCTGACATTCAGTATAGTAGTAAAATCCTTCAGAACTGGCCAATCTGAACAGTCTGAATCCAGTGGTACAGAGGCATACCTGGCACTGATAAATGTAGCTACATCAGTGCAAAGAGAATCATAGAATTATAGAATCATAGAATGGTTAGGGTTGGAAGGGACCTTGAAAGGTCATCTAGTCCAACCCCCCCTGCAAGGAGCAGGGGCATCTCCAACCAGATCAGGTTGCTCAGAGCCTTATCCAGCCTGGCCTTGAATGTTTCCAGGGATGGGGCATCCACCACCACTCTGGGCAACCTGTTCCAGTGTTCTACAACCTTCATTGTAAAAAAAATTTATTCCTAATATCTGATCTAAATCTACCTCCCTCTATTTTAAACCCATTACCCCTTGTCCTATCACAACAGGCCCTACTGAACAGTCTCTTCCCATCTTTCCTGTAGACCCCCTTGAGGTACTGGAAGACCGCTATCAGGTCTCCCCGGAGCCTCCTCTTCTCCAGGCTGAACAGCCCCAACTCTCTCAGCCTCCTCCTCACAGGAGAGGTGCTCCAGCCCTCTGATCATCTTCGTAGCCCTCCCCTGGACCCTCTCCAACTGGTCCATGTCCTTCTTATGTTGGGGGCTCCAGAACTGGACACAGTACTCCAGGTGGGGAATTAAGAGACCTAATTTTCTGTCCTATGGCTGGGGAATGTAATCATCCATTAACTCAAATACAGCGGTAGTATCAGTTTGGGCATTCAGGCTCTGCATACTGATGCAATTTATTCTTTTCTTCTCTTTTCTACCTTTGTTATAATCCCTGATTTGAAGTTCAAATTAGTCAACGTTGACATAACTGGTAAAGAAATGACTAACATGGAACTAGACCTTTAGTGTTAAGGGTAACATTATAAAGCATTGTAATAGTGGAAATAAAAAAATATTCTATATGTATTTGCTTATGAAATCTTACCTTAAAGAAAATAAAGACCTGTGAATAATTCAATGCATTGTGTCAGCTGTGATTGTGTGGATTAATTAAAATGATTGAGATAGTGGACTGAAGGTAAAGGAGGAGCTTCAGAACTAAAATTATTCTAAAAGCATGTGGTGTTGAGTTTAGCCTCTTCCAAACTTCTAGCTGAAGATGTCCCTGCTCCTTGCAGGGAGGTTGGACTAGATCATAGAATCATAGAATAGTTAGGGTTGGAAGGGACCTTTTAAGGTCATTTAGTCCATCCCTTGTCATATTGCAACAGGGAAGAATCACCTCTATCGACCTGCTGGCCACACTCCTTTTGATGCAGCCCCAAATACGGTTGGCTTTCTGGGCTGCAAGCACGCATTGTCGGCTCATGTTGAGCCTCTCATCCATTAGCACACCCAAGTCCTTCTCTTCAAGGCTACTCTCAATCCATTTTCTGCCCAGCCTGTATTTGTGCTGGGGATTGCTATGACCCAGGTGCAGGACCTTGCACTTGGCCTGGTTGAACTTCCTGAGGTTGGCACAGGCCCACCTCTCCAGCATGTCAAGGTCCCTCTGAATGGCATCCCTCCCTTTCAGTATGCTGACAGCACCACACAGCTTGGTGTCATCGTTGAACTTGCTGAGGGTGCACTCTATCCCACTGTCCATGTTGCCAACAAAGATGTTGAACGGGGCCAGGCCCAATATTGTCCCCAGAGGAATGCCACTCATCACTCATTGATCTCCACTTGGACATGGAGCTGTTGACCACCACTCTGAGTGTGGCCATCCAGCCAATTCTTTATCCACCAACTGGTCTGTCCATCAAACCCATGTCTCTCCAGTTTAGAGAGAAGGATGTCGTGCAGTACAGTGTCAAATGCCTTGCTCAAGTCCAGGTAGATGACATCAGTTGCTTATCCCTTGTTCACTGATGCTGTAACCTCGTCATAGAAGGCCACCAAATTAGTCAGGCACGATCTGCCCTTAGTGAAGTCATTTTGTCTGTCACCAACCACCTCCTTGCCCTCCGTGGGCCTTAGCATGGTTTCCAAGACAATCTGCTCAATGACCTTGCCAGACACAGAGATGAGGCTGACCGGCCTGTAGTACCCCAGATCCTCCTTGTTCCCCTTTTTAAAAATGGGGGTTATGTTCCCTCTATTGCAGTCATTGGGGACCTGACCACACAACCTGGGTCGTGGCAATCCCAGGCACAAATATAGTCTGGCTGGAGAATGGATCGAGAGCAGCCCTGAGAAGAGGGACTCGGGAGTGCTGGTGGATGAGAAGCTCAACATGAGCCGGCAATGTGCTCTTGTGGCTCAGAAGGCCAACTGCATCCTGGGCTGCATCAAGAGGAGCGTGGCCAGCAGGTTGATGGAGGTGATTCTCCCCCTCTACTCTGCCCTGGTGAGACCCCACCTGGAGTACTGTGTCCAGTTCTGGAGCCCCCAACATAAGAAGGACATGGACCAGTTGGAGAGGGTCCAGAGGAGGGCCATGAAGATGATCAGAGGGCTGGAGCAGCTCTCCTGTGAGGACAGGCTGAGAGAGCTGGGTCTGTTCAGCCTGGAGAAGAGGAGGCTCCGGGGAGACCTGATAGCGGTCTTCCAGTACCTCAAGGGGGCCTGCAAGAAAGATGGGAAGAGACTGTTCAGTAGGGCCTGTTGTGATAGGACAGGGGGTAATGGTTTTAAAATAGAGGGAGGTAGATTTAGAAATGTGAAGACACAGGGCCAGAAATGGAAGCTGAAGGGTATGCTGCCTGGAAGATAGCTGAGTTTTTTCCTGTTTTGCTTCCATTTCTCTCCTTAGCTGTCTCTTTTCTGCTTTCCTGGTCCTAGACACACATCCCTAGGAATAGGGCTTTGTAACTGGGTTCCTTCCCTTTGGGTGAGTAAAGGTCCTTAAGATCATCCACTAGACTAGAGAGAGCTGCCAGCACTATGTAGTTCCTTTCATACTAAAAGAACACCTTTCTAATATGTGTATATTTTGCACACCAAGTAGCATTGCATTCTGTATAGATATGACAGTGCTGAGGGTCAGAATACCTCTCCTTAAGTTCCCTATTCCTTGAGTGTACATGGTTGGCAAACCACCAATACATAAATTTTTCTGCAACATGGACCCCATTCCTGGAGCATGTGCTCCACCTGTCATTAGGAGAATGACATAAGTGGATTATTAATGACATAAATTACTTTGAAACTAACTGGGCCCTGAACCCAGTGCAGCAGTTGCTCTATTACACTGGGGTCAGAACATAGTGGTTGTCGTAGTTCAGCCCCGATCCGGACCAGACTACGCAGTCTCTCTCTCACTCCCCCCACCATCCGAGAGAACAGGGAGAGATAATTTAAGAAAAATGACTCGAGGTTCGAGATAAGGACAGGGAGAAATCCTTACCATCACGGGCAAAAACAGACTCGACTTGGGGAAAAACTATTCATTTATTACTACAACTAGCAGGATAATGAGACAGAGAAACAAGATAACCTCCTCCACCCCTCCCACTTCCCAAGCTTAACATTATCTACCTTCCCCCTCTGCGAGCGGCACAGGGGGAAAGAGGGAATGGAGGTCGCGGTCAGTCCATTATGCGTTGTTTTACGCCGCTGCTTCACAGTTGGGGGAAGAACTCCTCACATTCCTCCCCTGCTCCAGTGTGGGGTCCCACCCATACGCCACAGTCCTTCATTAAACTGCTCTGGCATGGGTCATCTCTTCCACGGAGTGCAGTCTCTCCAGAACGGCTGTCCCAGCGGGCCCTCCACGGGCCACAGCCGCATTCAGGCATCCACCTCCCCCGGTGAGGGGTCCTTCACAGGCTCCAAGCTCCAAGTGGATCTCTGCTCCTCCGCGGACCTCCATGGGCTGCAGGGGGGAACCTGCTCCACCATGGTCGTCACCACAGGCTGCAGGGGAATCTTGGCCAAGAGCCGCATTACTGCTCCCGCTCCTTCACTGACCTTGGTGTCTACAGCTGTTTCTCTCACAAGAAAAGTTTGTTCTTCACAACGGGCTGGCAGAAGCCTCTCAGGATCTCTTCACGTTATTCATCCCATCTCATCTCCTCTCCACCTCTTGCAGCCGGACCGGGCTGAGTTGGGCCCAGTCGGCCGCCTGGCGAGAGGCCAGAGGGTGAGGCCTGCAAGGCCCCGGAGGCCTGCGCCTCCCCCTCTGGGTCTCTGCCCTTGCTCAGCTTCGTCACATCTTCTCTTCTCTTTTTTTTTCTGTTTTCCTGTTCTTAAATACGTTATCGCAGAGGCGCTATCACGGGACATTCTGCTCCCAATTGGCTCAGCCTTGGCCAGCAGCGGGTCCGCCCTAGGCCCCGGTCGAGTCCACTGAACAAAGGGGAGCGACTTCTAGCAGTTTCCTACAGAAGCTACCACCTTAGCCCCCCCTCACTAAGCAAAACCACAACAGTGGTGAAATACACTGTTTATTAATATGATGACAGTATAAAGGCTAAAAGTACCTACAATGTACTAAAGCTCATAAAGAGGAAAGGTAATAAACAGTAAAAGGAGCAGGCCCTCCTTGTTCTTCTCCTTGGGTTTTTGTCTGGGTTGTGATGAAGCACCAAGGTTGGTACTTACTGTTTTGCCAGAGACAATAGGCCTATTTGAAATTCTCCACAGTTTTATTTTCCTTTTTTTTGGCTTTTAGTAGATTTGCCTCTTAACCTTACTCATTACACCTATTATTATGCACTGTTGCTAAACAGCTGTTCGATTTACCTTATTTTCTGTGAAATGTTTTGGATTATGTTGAAATTGTTCAGCAAAAACCTTGTGTTGTTTCTTAGCTTTTCAGTGGTGCAATCTGCTCTCTAACTTGCAATGGGGAGCCAGATTCAGGGCAGTATTGATAAGTTTTCCCATGTTTGCAAGGCAGGGAAGACACAGCCGGGGATTTTCACCTCTGTTCTATTAAGCCATTGTAAAATATCATAAATAGACACTCTTCAAACAGCACTGGTGAGAGTGTCTCAGGAGTTTCTGAATATATTGTTGTTGCAGGAGTCTCTTGAGTAAATTGTTGAATAAATTGCATTCTTACACTGTGCTGCTGAACTACTGAATAAAAAAAAAGCATAACTGTGTGCTACTGTGATATTTTTACTAGGATTAGCAGGAGAGTTGGGAGCATTTACTTATTTGCCCTTCTTTGTATTTTATTGTATGTTTATACTGCACTGTACTGTGCTAACTCAAAAATCCTGAAGTGAGTGAAAAATGATGTACTACTTTTGATAGAAGAATCATTGTGTTAGGTACAGGACTGCTCGCACTTGAGATGGTGAGTGGCTTTGAGTCATCAAATGATAATGGAAATTTGATGAAAGATGCTGAATTTGCAGAACTAGTTACATGGTGTTTGTAACACTGTAATTTTCAGCCAGACTTTTTTCCTCCTGAAGCATATGATAACAAATGGAGAAGATTTCTTCAGCTCTTCCAACAACCAGTGATTAAATTTACAGAACTGCTGTTATATTTCTCAGCTCTAGCCACTATAATAAAACATTTTATTGCTGGCTAGGTGGTCCCCTGGGGTACTGAGATATATGACAGTTTTGAACATCAGGCCAGCCGTTGTTTTTATTTCAGACTACATCTTCCCAAGGTAAGTAGAGTGTAAAATTAACAGTTTGTTGTCAGGGAATTTTGGAAGATAGCATAGCTTTTTATTTTAGTCCTAGGGTGATATATAAGTTGGAGTAGCTAGCCTGAGAACTTAGTGATGGATTATTGTGACTAATTATAGCTCTGCATCAAGAAGTCTAACAGCTGGAGGAGAAGGTGCATACCCTGAAAGAGATATTATTGTGTGCCATTAGATTGGATAAGGAGGGTTTTGCAGTGTGCATTTTATTTGTATTTGAAATATTGCTCTTAATTTGCCATTACTATGAAGCCTCTTCCAGAAGTTCAAGGTAACCCTCAGGATAAACAAATTCTGTCCTATTAATCTTTTTTTCCCCCTCTAAATTTCTGTCAAATGCTTCTGAAGTCAGCGTCTAGAAGCTGGTGATAGTGGAGTATAACATAGCATAGTGTGTAGCACAGCGTGTTCCCATGCTGCAAGTGCATGAATTCTTGAGGGAATGGCTGAGTAAGCAGCTGCTCACACAATACAGTAGGCAAAAGGCACTTCCCGGAGAGTGCAGGGGAGATGGCCATTCTTACACTCATTTTTTTTCTAGCTTTTTCACTTGGATAAATTCTACTTAATGAAAAAGCTGGAGTGAAGTGTGCCTGTAGGAGGAGGTCAAAGCAAAAGCAGTCGTTCTGGCCTGTTTGTCTAGCAACCTCTGTAAGCAAGTAGCCTATGGTCTGCTTCTTCCAAGTGCTTTGCTGTAACCTGTAAGCAATGCTTCCTGTGCCAGGGCTGTACCAGGACACCTGAGATCTGATATGCCACATCATGTTGTACAGATACAGTCATGACTGTAGGCTAGAGCTGCTGTCCTTTGAATCCTTGCAGGCACTACTGAACAAGCTCCTGCTTCTTACAAGGTGAGATGCCAGCGATCAACTATTAGCAATTTCCTGCCTCTGGTTTACAGCTCCATCTGGATGTGAACTCAGCAGGAACGTTGTGTTTCAGAGGATCTTTTCTCTGTGAGAAGCAGTGGCTCCTTGCTGTATGTGTCTGCTTGATTCCCTACCTAAGGAAACTGAGCAGATGTCTATTTCTATAAGTGTCTGTAAGCAAGTAATTCTCAAGTCTTTGCAGAGAGTTGAGAAAGGTGAGCAGGATTACAAGAAACTGTGAACTTTGAGCAAAGCCTTGGTCCTGAAAAAGAACCAGAAACTTCTTGGGACTGAGATCTTATTTCAGTTACTTTATTTGGTGTACAATGCCTTTCTCTCCTGCTAACCTAAGGCAGCAAGTTCTATAACGAGGTTATAAAAATGCTTCTTCCAAACACAAAAGGAAAAAAAGTGACTAAACCCCAAGGAACAACAAAATCCTCTGCTGTCCTTCAAGGCATACGTGCCCTTATGTCACTCTGGGGTAATCTCCAATGCTTAACAGAAATAGGTCTGTAGCTCGTCCTTGGATCTTCTTACTGGTCCGTCTGTCCTCTTGGCTGCTGGAGTGGGCTACGAGTTGGACTCCCGACTGGTCCCTTGGCCCTCTGCGTTGCTATAGTAGAGTAGATTTTCTGCCAGGTCCTTTGAGGGTCCCTAAGCCCCTCTACACACCTGGGGGAATCCAGAGTGAGGTGAGGAACAGAATAGCCTCCTAAGGAACCGAACATTAGTAAAGTTGGAGTGTAATCCTTGTAATAACTGCATTGGGTTATCGTGGCAGACACATGCCTTATCAGTGTGAAAGATGCAGTGCCATGCCCAGGAGCTTGTTTAGGCACCTTGCTGTTACGTGAGGGAAAAGTGAGAAAGTTAAATCAGTCCTGATTTCTGTTGATTAGTCTGTATTCAAAACTAAGCAATTTCTAACCTACATTAATTGAAGTTAGAAAAAAATGGCTAAGGCCAGGGAGGAAAGCAGTTAGCTAATATATGGCTTCAGTGTGAAGTTAAGGGCAAACTTATGGTTTGGGCATTGTTCCAGGTAGATTCAGTGGAGACAAACAAATGTTCTCATTCTGTAGCTAAGGCTAATGTATGTTTCAACAGAAGAAAACTCTCAGAAAAGTTACTACATCTATCTTGTGTAATCAGCAAATTTGCCAGTTACAGCTTGGAACACTTCTCTTTGGGGACTATGAAACTTTTTGTACTGCATATTGCCTGAAAGATTAATTCCTTTACAATTTTTCATGCAGAGCTTATAAATCATACAAGCAAGAGGAAAAAAATGCAGAGCCCAATCAGCAATTAAAAGAAATACAGATGACCCACATCAATCTCTAGGGAAAATGCTCTGATTCATAGGCCACCTGCTAGTGGATGTGTCAGCTCTGCTTATGTGTGCACTGAGCTTGCAACTTGAAGGATGCTAAGGTGCCAGTAATCAACATACAAGCCTATTTGTGAGAATGGTAGAAGAGAGCTGGCTCTGCACACACAGGAAATCTCTCTATGTCACTTTGCAGTTTCTTCTTTGTTGTAGTACTTCTGCTAGGCCCAGTTAGTGCCCCTTTTCATCTTCCTTTTTTTCTTTTTAAAAAACACCTCCCCCAATTTTTCAGGTTCAGTCTAAATTTTCTTCCTTTGGCTGTCTCCATGATTCCTCCCTCTTGACTTTCTGTGCCAATTTGCAGTTAATTTTCAGCTGAAGGCAAACATAGCTCCTCTTAGCAGTGTTGGTATTCACGTTGGCACTTTTTGATCCTGAAATGCGCAGCAAATCTGCAGCCCTGCTTTGGTTTGGTCATTCATCTTTTACTTAAAAAAGATTAATGACTAACACTTCTCAAATTATATTTTAAAACTTACATTTTTAAAAAGACGAAATCAAAATTTATAGTGAACTGGTTAACATGGCTAGGTCACAACCAAAACCTCCTGAATCACCAAACAAGAATCTGATTTATCGCTGAATATAAAATGCAAATCCTATAATCTGCACAACCTATTCTTTACAGAACTTAAAGAGGATGTCCATGTGGATGTTCAAACTTGGTGTAGTGAATAACACTGAGGATTTTTTAATAATCCCACTACTTATCATAATTCCAAGCAGCAGAATTTCTGTTGGCTGATGTGCGCACAAGTGGTTTTTCCTTTCAATTACCTTTAATTCCTTAGGTAACCTGCATATGTGATTGAACAAAGGCTTGGGTATATACTTTGTCCCTGCAAGGGAAAGTTTTACTACTTTGGGCCTAGAATTTCGTACTAAGAATATAGAGGAGAGAAGAATTTTTTTTGTAAGGTCTCTTAGAAAACCAGCAAGATAGCCAAAACTTCAGACAGAAGCCACCTGATATTGTATGATTGAGAGGATTTAAGAGACCTTTCTTATCTGTCCATCAGATCAATATTGCTTCTTTCCTATAAATTTGAAGTAGAAGAATTTTTTTCACTTCTCACAGTGAGTTCTCAGTAGTGCATTTTCCTACAGTTCACAGTAGTAGATTTTGTTATCCAGGAATGTAGGCAAGTTCACACTAAAAGTGAAAATCTTACCATTGCTGATGTCAGTGAAGAAACTCATCACACAGTAAATGTCACCTGCACTCTACCTGGATACTTGTATACCTCTGTTAAAAACCCTATGTAGTCTGTCTTCAGACTGCATGACTACGTGAACTTTTTGTGAGAGAAATACTCAATATTTGAACAGTTTTGATGAGGTGCAGAAATCACTTGGCACATTTTTGTACTCTTGTTTACACCAATGCTAGGCTCAGAAATAGGTTCCCACATGATTTCATGTAGTTGGGTATGACTATAGCATTCTGTGACTCACTAACAGCAAATATGGTGGAGCAACATTGCAGCTGACATACTTGCTAGTTAAACATTCACCAAACATATTAGGCTATAGTCAAGGATAGAGCTGCTGTCAATTTTCATTTGTAATTAAAACATGGTTGTGAACATGCTTATTCAGTGTTTAAGCTAATAGCAGCAATCATGTTGGCACTAACCTCACACGAGAGCTTCATGGGCAGATCTTTTGCTTACTTGAATCCTGTTATAAAGTTAGGGACCTATTGATTAAAGTTCTTATTCCTCGAAGCACTTGAGCATGTGCTTTGTACTAGCTGTGTGTGTAACTCCATTTTTGTTTAGTGTGATGTGTGTGAGGGAGACGTTTCAAAAGCAAAGAGCACAGGCTGCTTAACTGCCCCTTATACCTATGGAAATTCTCCAAGTGATGTGCTGAACAGGGTAGTGAGGTCTGTTTGCATTTATCAAGAACAAGATTTCTTTACTTAATATGAATTGACTATGCAAGTAAGCACCTGCAGTCCATCAGTTGAGGTATTTCCACTATGCTGTACACAAGGATGATAAACTCTAACAGGTACAGAGAAAGATGACCAAGAGAATGGATTGTGTGTTTCATAAGTAACTGGAAAAGCCTGGCCTATAAAAAAGAAAGGTGAGGAATATAGAAGCTTTCTTTGGTACATCACAGTGTTAAGTTCCAGAGAAAGAAAAAAGTCAAATTAGAAGACAGCATTTCCACAAGTACCCGTAAATACAAATAAATAAGGCATGATTAAATCTTCTTCCTGTGATAATTAGCGGAAAAATAGATTAGTTCAAGAAGATCTGGAAAAGACTTCTAAAGGCAATGGGGACACAATTTTTAACTGCTTTTGAGATGGATAATTGGATAGTTCATGAAAGGGAGGATGTTGTATGGTGCCTGCAATAGTTGGGAGTGATTGTTAAGATCTGGGAAATTCTGCAGCGCTTTACTGTGACAGACAGTATCTGTTGGGGATCTCTAAGCTAAAATGCTCTCTTTTTATTTCTTGATATTTGGATCAGAGCTGAACCAAACTCTTCAGCTGGGAGCTGTGAGAAAAATGTGTAGGTTTAAGAGTCTTGCAAATCCTTCAGTTACTATTAAAAAGAGACAGTAAAAGATTATTATCAACCACATCTGGCCACAGCAACTGTGGGAGATGCTAGTATCTTTCTCATTCCCAGTATTTTTTGAAATACCAACACAGAATAACACTACTTAGAGCTCCATTATTCCTCCCTCATTAAGCACAGCTGGAACCAGCTGAAGAATTACTTTCGAGCCAATAAGTCTTCTTCTGTGATGGCCCTCTCCAAAGTTTTGGCAGAAGAGATACAGATTCTGATATCCTCCCCAGGCTCATGCGTGCTCTCTGAACATCTGACACCAGCACTGTGGGCTGTGAGGACGAAAGGGAATGTGGTGACTTGGTCAAATGTGCTTACTGCAGCCTTGGGACAATCATACTGCATTGATTATTCAGGGGCTGTGATGTTGAAGATGACCTGTGAGTGAGAGGTTGCCTCCAAAATTTTATGGTTGGATGTTGAAATGATCACAAAAAAAGCATTGCCCCTAGTGCATGCAGCAAAGGAAGGCCAGGAGTACAAGGGAAGAAGTACTAAGAGATTTCATGTATGCTAGTTAGAGGTTGGTCCCGTGTACACAGAGGCGAAGGGGAATGGCCCAAGTGGCAATAGCTCTGGACTGAAATGGATAATACTGGATTGGATATGGCTAATGATGTTTTCTCAGAGCAGCATGTTAAGGGTGAAGGCTCTAGTAGATTCTGACAGCATAGTTGTGCTCTCTAAGGACATGGCTTCCTGCAAAAAGAGCTGAAATGTTGAAAATTTTAGCTTTTGTCAGCCAACACGAGGAAAATACACTTCCTTAAAAGTAGTCTTGGGTGCTCCCTACCCACCCATTTTTGCGTGGCTTGTAGACAAATAAGCAGTGATGGGGAACGTCCTTTGTGGATTTCCTGGTTGGCTGCACAGCAGTCACCTTTTGGCCATGTTTGGCACTGTCTAATTAACTCATTATTCAGAAGACAAGATTCTCACTCCTAGCCTAGATCTCTGAATTTCCTTATTTAGCAAAAATCATGAAGAGACAGAGGTGATTGAAGACATCAGGCAGGAAGTAATTTAAAAGTGAAAGTATTGATCTACAAGACAGCAAGCCTTATTACAGGATCCTTCTTGCTAATGACAAAAGCTATTTGCCTGGATCATGGTCTTAAGTGGAGAAGCAGCTTCATCCTAAAGTGACTTGCTGTGCTTGCATTCAGTTTAAAGTCTGTAGCTGTACTGACAGCTGCAATGCTGATGAGAGGTAGGATTGTTGGAAGGTTGCTGTGGTGCACAATATATGACCATGAGTATTCAGCAGAAGTTGGCTAGGAGGTGCCAGTGCTTAGTGCACTTCCCAGTTGCCAAAAAGCCAAAAAGCATTCCTATGGTCCAAGCAGTGACTTCTGCACAGAGTGATACCAAGAACATGGCTACACTGAATGTGCTGCATGGTCTTAGAAAACATCTTTCAGCTACTTTTGGCCCTGCTGATTTTAGGAGCTGAATTATTTATTTGATGTTGCAGGACTCTGTCATATTTTAAATCTGCTTATGGGCTTATTTTTGATTCCATGACTTAATTCTACACAATTAGTGATGACATGGAGTTATATCTGTCCTTCAAGGGCATGTGTGACATGAAATTTCTGGGTCTTATAGCTTAATGGCATCTTACTCATTAATTGTATTAAAACTGCATTTAAATATTTAGAGGACTGCAGATCCTGCATTTCTATTGAAATGTTTTTGCTGTCTGCAAACATATAGGTTCTCTGATTACAAAGATCAGTCTTATCTTCAAGACTAGAAGCTGCTGCTGTTTAAAAAAAAAAAAAAATCATAATTGAATATACGCCTCCCCTATTTCACAGTCAGACCACCTCCATGAAAACTGTTCAAACACAGGGAATAAGAATAATATATTGATAAATAAAATTTTGCTAACTTAAAATTTTAGGTTCATCCACACAATTTCTTCATGTATATTATCCGTGCTTGTCGCATACAACAGTGTGCTTCTTGCTGAAGGATTGCTGCCTTTTTTCTCAAAGCAGGTTTTTTCAGGTACTTCCAAAGGGCCCCAAGCTCCCAGGATCTGGCAAGCTGCCCAGTAGTGAAGTCTTTTCTATTCCATTGACTAAAAAAGAGATATATTTACTGTTTGTGGCTTTTGCTTCTCCTACTATGGCAGTATCAGTAAAGATACTTCAAGTAATAGGAATGTTGTTTCATTCCTGAAACTATTTGGGCTTACACACTCCTCTTGGCAGGTACACCACTTGTGTTAAGAACACTTCAAAATGCTTTGCCAGAATTTGTAGACAATGTGAAGGACATGAGCTTTCATGCTTTTCTTCATCCAATTTTTGTTTTCAAATGTGGCTAACATTGCACTAATAGAAGCGTGTTCATATTGAATTTTGTGCTAAAGAAATCAATTTGAAAGCTACAGTGTATTTTTGTGCAGTCTAACAACTCTAGCTTTCTCACTGAGACTAGCAGAAAAAAAAATTAGTAATCAGCAGTGGGAATCTAACATTATAATTCTTCAGCTGTTGTACAAAATAACTTTGTACATATCTGATAGAAACAAATAGTGGAATAAGAAATAAAAATTATGTACCACAATTGCAGAATTTGTGAACAGAACTGTAAGTAGACATTAATGGTTTCTCTTGGTTTGTTGCCACTCATGTAAATGAAAATCTGAAAAACCTATCAATGAAAGGATTGTGATTATTAGCCTGAAAGTTGTGACATGCTAAGTATAACAGGGGAGCTACCTGCTTACAAATGTAAGTGGAGAGGACACTAGAGCTCCTAGTAATAATATACACCTTGGGCAGCGGATGGTGGTTCTTCCAGCTTTTGCTGGGTATCTTTTGATTAGTAAAGCAGCTTCAGTAGCAGCATAATGTGGTGCTTTTTGATCGGTGTACTGGAGGGATGTTATTGCTTAAATAGATTAAGATACTGTACTACAGGGCTACTAAAACCAGCAGTTCTCTCTTAACTCTAAGCTTGCACATATTGCAGATCTCTGTTTAGTCCTCTAGCTCCTCAGCTTCATGGAGACACAGCTGAAACTCTATTTCAACATAGCTGATAGTAGTTAAAACCATTGCATGTGTCAAAGGAAATGGGATCAACAAACAATGTAAAAAGTTATTTGTAAACAGAATTGTGAAAAAGAGCTTGCCTTCTAGCTCATCTGGATTGTGCCATGTGGGACTATATGTCATTTGACCTTTATTTCCTTTGGCTAAATAGGTTCAGTTATGATGAAAACAAATTCAGAAAATGGATCAGATTGCAACACAGATTTGGTTAGAAAAATCAACAAACTTTTTTGTTTTTCTCTGAAATGTTCTTGTAACTGTATTTGTGCTTTTTGCAATTCCTTCTCTTCCAAGGCTACATCTGTCTGCTTCACATACATCGGGAATTTGAGGTTATAGGTGCATATTGGGCTCCTCTGTTAAGTAACTTGGGGTTTGTGTGGGCAAAGTGATTGAGCAGGACTCCATGGTTAGAATCCATGTATTTAGTACTTAGATTATTAAAGATATTTCTGTTATGGGATTTTATGGTTCAAACATAGTCCTGGAACTGGGGAAAAGCTCCTATTTTATGGAAAAGTTGCTTGAAACATATAGTGTGTGATGTGGTTTGTGAGAGCTCATTGAAAGTCGTGTAAAATTCCTAGTGTGCCCCTGACAACTTTGCCTGTGAGTGTGTGCCTACTGTGTGACATCTCAGCCGAGGTGTGCCCTGATGTGTGTTCTGCCCTTTGTTCTTCTGTGTGGGGATCATTCTGTTGTGCTCCCAATAGTTCTTTAATTAAGTACGTAAGTTGCTGATGGCCCAAAGCAACAAGTGTGAAATGTGGTGGAGCAGTGCTTATCTCCTGAATTGTAAGAAAAGTAGAAAAATAGACAAACTTTCCTGGGTTTTGCCATTGTGTTTTTTTTTTTTTTAACGAAAACACTTGTTTTCTCTATATATGTTTTTAGCCCTACTTCATTCCACTTTGCTATCAGAGCAATGCTTGTAATGAGAAAACTTGATACTGCATCAGTACAATTTAAGTCTCCCAAATTAAACTGCATAATTCTGAGCTCCTAACTAGGCAGACAAGTCCTGATCAGTTTTGCCTAGTAGGAGAAAAAGTCTTCCCTAGAAGAGAAATCTTGTGGTTTTCAGTCAGGGAAAGTACTGTATAAGATGAAACTATGAAATTCCACAGACACATCCACAGAGACTGCATTGCCTTTGGCTGTGATCCTTCCTGTCTGTTTGTATGAAGCTGCTGTGGGATTTCTCACTGTTCCTTGGAGTGCTGTTGGGTGCAGAGGAATCACACAGATTCTGGGGGCTGAATCTGTCTCGTATATGCTGTGCATGAGTGTCAGTACCTGTAATTAACATCCCACTGAGTATACACTGAACTGCTGTGTTTGAATAATTACATTCATGGGACAGAAGCTGTTACCAGTCATAAATACCTGGTGTTTGGTGAAATAGATAATGCAGGTTCTTATGCAAGAACAGCTTAAAGCTGAGTTGTGATGAGCAGCAGAAAGGCCAGCTGGAGGCCTGGTCATAGTGGTGTGCCCTGTGATCAATAATGGGGTCAGTAGAGTTTAGTATCTTCATTAATGACCTGGACAATACCACTGAGTGCACTCGGAGCAAGTTTGCAAAGGATGCAAAATGGAGAGAAGTGATTGGTACACTAGATGGTTATACTACCATTCAGAGAGACCAGGACAGACTGGAGAAATGGGCTGACAGGAATCTCATGAAATTCAACAATGGGAAATGCAAAGTCCTGTACCTGGGCAGGAATAATCCCCTGTATCAGTACCAGCTAGAAAACAACTTTGCAGATAGAAGACCTAGGGTTCCTGCTGGACACCAAGTCGACTGTGAGCAAGCAATGTGCCTTTGTGGGAAAGAAAGCCAATGGCCTCCTGAACCGCATTGTGGAGAGCGTTGCCAGCAGACTAAGGGAGGTGATTCTTCCTCTTTACTCAGCCCTGGTGAGGCCACATCTAGAGTACTGTGTCCAGGACTGGGCTCCCCAGTACAAGACAGACATGGACATACTGGAGCAAGTCCAGTGAAGGGCCATGAATGTGATGAAGGGATTGACGCATGTGACATACAGGGAGAGGCTGAGAGGGCTGGGACTATTCAGGCTGGAAAAGAGAATCCTCAGAGGGATCTTATTCATGTGCATTATGAATGCCTAATGGAGGGGGAAGTAAAGATGATGGAAGTAAAGCACACTTTCAGTGGAGCCCAGTGAAAGGACAAGAGGCAATAAGCACAAATTGATATATAGGAAATGAAGAATAAGATTTTTTTTCTTTTTTTTTTTTTTCCTTTTTCTGTGAGGGTAATTAAACACTACAGCTGGCTGCCCAAAGAGGATGTGGAGTCTCCATCCTTGGAAGTATACAAAACCTGCCTGGATAAAGTAATGAGCCATCTGCACTGGTTGACATTGCTTTGTGCAGAGGGTCCGGAGGTGCCTCTGCCATTCTGTGCTTCTGTGATCCCATCTGTCTGGATACAACTATGTGCCTAAACTCTCCTGCGAAAGGTAGCAGTTGAGTAGGTGCACTAACAGCTCTAATAATCCTGTCTTACAATGAGTAATCATCTCCACTTAGATTTGTAGCTCTTTATGTTCCTCAGTGACATTAGCCTATTATCCTATTGCCAATTGTTTCCACTTGGTAGGAAGCTATGAAACTTATTTAATTTGTTACCAGTTAATAAGCATTGCAATTAGACTTTTAGCAGAAGGGAGCATAGCTTCATTATATAAAATATACAGTTGCAGTGAGCATGTGAAATAAGAATTTCCTGAGATAAGCATGCCATGGAGGGAACTGTAGCTGAAACCTGATCCCTTTGAATTACTCTGTTAATCTGGAATTGCACTTATCCTTCTTGCTTTCTTTTGGAATAAAGTAATAAGATATTAAACTGCTGGTTTATACAACCCCTTCTATTTTATTATTAGTAATCACATGTTTTTCTGTGCTAGTGAAGAATTCTTCAAGGGCTTTGTGGATGGTGAGGAAGGAAATACTGTGTGTTCCTGGTCCTCTGGTTGTAATTGTAATTGCCTGTACGGGAGTGCAGGCTCCCAGAGCAGGCTGAATGTGATGGATCTGCAGTGCTTTTCACTAGGTGTCTGCAGTCTATTGAGGAGCTCAAAGAGGAGCTCTAATAGGTTATTTCTTACTAAATTAGGCTCAAGTGTTACAGAAGCACTAGAGTAGATGAGATCTCATGGATTACTTAAAGCTTCTGCACTAGTTAGCATCTGTGCTGCCAAGCTGCTTTGTAGAATGTGTGCGTTGCTATTGTGAAGCTCTTTGGTCCTCTGGCACATCCACTGAAGGTGTCTGGGGAACTCTGCAACTTTTAGGCTAAATCTGGTTAGTTTGTGTTTGACTTCCATGCTGTTCATTAGCAGAACATTGCTTAACCACATTTCTTTTCCTTGTGCTTATCTCCTGATAAATTTAGAGAGGGAAGTGTGTTGGTTTACATGGCAAGCTTTTGCTAGAATGAACAGACAGGTGTTCACTGTTCCAGAAGAGGTCTTGTGGGGCATCTGCACAAAGGTTGCCTTTAATCCCTCTTCCATTGTGTGTGTGTGTGTGGCTTTTCTTTTTTTTTTTTTTTTTTTTTTTTTGTAGGTGCTGAACCTGGATGCTGCTCTACTACAGTTCATCTGACTGGTCTGAATGATCACACAGATGTTACAACAACAACAAGCACATTCAATGGGAGAGGATTTAGGGATGAATTAACATGCTCACAAGATAACTACAATCCCTCCTCACTGCCTTGGAGAATTTGCCTCAGTAGGGCCAGAGTTAATGCTTGATATGGTGCACTTCCTTCTAACCAGGCATGTAACTTGGTATTCTCTGATGATACAACCCAGCAGGAAAGCCTGGTTTTGGTCACTCCTTCAGCTGGGATACAGATCTTGTTACAACACTTGGCTATCTGCTCACAGCTGCGTGTGATCTTTGCCTCCAAATTAGACTTCACAGTATTTCTTTCAGTATCCACTGAACTACAAGGAGATAAGATGGAGAACGCAGCAGAGAGTAGCCCAAATCTGGAAACCAAAATGGAGCAGGGAAAGGGAAAGTGCTCCAGCAAGCAGGGAATGACACTTTACACTTAGCTGAGTTGTGTTGGGAAATGAGGAGCTGAGGCTCTTCCTATGCTTTTCTATAGCGGGGTGGCAGCATTTCTGCAGCAATTCATGTGTATTAAGTTAATTGCTCAAAAGTTTTTTGAGGGATTGGATTATATGGGTTTATTTCTCTCAGCTGTGCTTATCCTTTTTAGAGCAACATGAAACTCACTAAATCTTTGTAACACATCTATAGTAGAGTCCTCACGATGCGACTGCAAATATCACTACATTTTACAAAATAAGCAAGAGTATATAAAACCGTAGTGCAGAGACTTGTCTACTGTCCATCTTCTGTCTCCTAGCATTTGGTGTCTTCCCTTACATTCACAGTCTATGTTCAGGATTCCCTAACTCATTGTTTTGCTTCATTTTCACACTTCTGTGAAGATGAATTCAAATGAACTGACTGCCTCAAAGATCTGAACTGATATAGAATCATAGAATGGTTTGGGTTGGAAGGGACCTTGAAAGGTCATCTAGCCCAACACCCCTGCAAGAAGCAGGGACATCTCCAACCAGATCAGGTTGCTCAGAGCCTCATCCAGCCTGGCCTTGAACGTTTCCAGGGATGGGACATCCACCACCACTCTGGGCAACCTGTTCCAGTGTTCTATGACCTTCATTGTAAAAAATTTTTTCCTAATATCTAATCTAAATCTACCTCCTTCTATTTTAAAACCATTACCCTTTGTCCTGTTGGCAACAGGCTCTGCAGAAGAGTTTCTCCCCATCTTTCCTGTAGGCCCCCTTGAGGTACTGGAAGGCTGCTAGAAAGTCTCCCGGAGCCTCCTCTTCTCCAGGCTGAACAGCCCCAACTCTCTCAGCCTGTCCTCATAGGAGAGGTGCTTCAGCCCTCTGATCATCTTCGTGGCCCTCCTCTGGACCCTCTCCAACTGGTCCATGTCCTTATGTTGGGGGCTCCGGACCTAGATGCAATACTCCAGGTGGGGAATCACAGGAGTGGAGTAGAGGGGGAGAATCACCTCCCTCGACCTGCTGGCCATGCTCCTCTTGATGCAGCCCCGGATGCAGTTGGCTTTCTGGGCCACAAGGGCACATTGCCCACTCATATTGAGCCTCTCGTCCACCAGCACTCCCAAGTCCTTCTCCTCAGGGCTGCTCTCCATGCATTCTCCATCCAGCCCAGCTTCATCTACTGCATTTCCCATTTATCTGTGCCACTGTTCACCTTCTACATTAGCAAATTAAATCTTAACTTCAAGGATGAATTTTGCAAGCTGAGACTTTAAGCCATTGGATTTTGTTATTTGCATCAGAACGAAAAAATCCTCAGCATTATATTTAGTTCATTGTGAAACTGTCATAGGGTAATCACATATCCTTTTTACATCTCTTAAGCTTTTATGCCCCTCAGCATGAAATTTGCTTTTTCGGGTAATTTTTTTTCCTGTCCTTTAAACTAATTCCTGAGTTCTTCTGTCCTTTCTGTAACTCATTTTTTGAATGGATGTAGTTTTCTAGCAACATTTTACTGGTGCTGTATACATAATCGCTGTCATTACGCAGCTTTTAATGGTCATTTTCCATTTTATGAAGGGTGCTCTAGACATGCCCTGAGATCAGACTGAGCCAATTACTGTGTCTGTGCACTATAATCCTGCCACCGTTATTTGGTGCTTGGCTGTGTTAAAACAGATTTGGTTGGTTTGTGACTATTCAGTAAGCAATTCAGATGGTTCTGTCTTCATTTATTACCCTACTGAACTTTGTGCTGACTGCAAACTTTATCAGCAAAGATTTTATATCACTCATAACAATATTGAACAACACTTGATTGAGCACTGATCTCTGGGACGATCACCTGTGATGTTCACATTGACTGAAGTTTTCCCTTTAGCAACTCAATGAAAGACCTGATAATAAGTCAATTTTATATCTATTTTATCTATCATTTTAGTACTACTTGGTATCTTTGTTGAAAATAAACAAACAAACAAACAAAAAACAATCTCCAAACCCCAAAACTTGCATTATATGTAATTTAATCGAACAGCTTGAAAAAACTCAAATACAATGTCAAAAGAGCTACCTTGATCTACCAGATGAGTAATCTTGTCAGCTGTAAAAGGTTTCTCTGAGAAGACTTAGAAAGGCATAGAAAGACTATGAAACCATATTGATTGTTGTTAATTGCATTTTAGCTTCTAATTCTTTTTTCAGACTCACACTACCAGTTCTGTGGGAGTAATATCATGTTATCTAGACTGTAACTTCCTGGGTGTCCATCTTGCCATTTTTACATCTTAAAACTACCTGAGGTTTCTCGGTGCATCCAAGTGGTGCTTTACAGATTCATAGATGCAAAACTTCTGGAGGCACCAATTTGAAAATGTGTAGTCTAAGTAGGTTCTTTTTTTTTTGTTACAGACTGTAATCTTTGTATTCTGTGTGTGATAAGCAGGATACGTGTTGCTGCTCTACTTTTCCCTAGTCTATATCCCTGTTTAGGACTTTATCAACTGCATTTAGCAATACCTTTTATCTGACTTGAGATTCCTTTTGTTCTCACTATATTTTAAAATGCTTTATTTCCCCTAACTGCACCAGTTTTGTTTTCTCTAACCATATTGGCTATTGAAATCTTATTGGTTTGCTTTTATTTCCTGTATTGTTTACATATCTTTGACCTTGTAACTTTTATTTGGCACCATTAGCTTTTCTGTTCCACCATAAGTTTTTCCATTTTCTTTGCTGTTTTAACATCCTCTGTCAACAGAGAGATTGAGTTGCCAGTTTCCTTTTACATTGGTGTGTTCATGGCTTTCTGACTCATGTTTTATTTTTGGGATGTCCTTTTAAGGCAAATAAAGGACTATTAATCCACTGCAGAAAAATACTGAATATCCACAAGAAAACAGCTCAACTGTCCTAAAAAAGTTATTTCTCTCACACATAGACATATGTTTTATTTTTTCTTTTACTAAACCAGCAGGCTAGTATGTGTTTTCAATTAAAATGTCTTAGCTGAAGTAATTAGGATTTGTTGCAATCAGCAAGGATAAACTTGATAAAAAAGGAGACTAAATTATTTCATATGGTTTTGTCTTGAGTGTGTTTAGCTAGCAAATCTAGCTAAATAGCTTGGAGCCATCATTTGTGAAAAGCCAGTTAGGGGCTTCATCAAGTTACAACTGAATACTGACACCTTTTGTACAGTATTTAATATGCTACAAAACAGTCTTCTCTTTGATACATTGGTCATTCCATGGCCTGTGGCTTAATACAAAATACTTCTAATTATTATTAAATTAAATCTATGTTTTAGAGTGAACCTTTTGCTCTTTTCCCAGGCTATGAGTATGATTTTCTGTCTTGGCAAGCTCAAATTTCTGTTGCTTTTTCCTCCTTCATGCTGGCTGCTCAGGAATGCCCTCTGCTCCAGCTGTTTGCCACTGTAGAGCAGCTTTTCCTCTGTGAAATTGCTAACTTATTTAACTCTTCTAGGCTCTTGCCTTTTAGTGCAGCAAACAGCTGGACATTCACCATCTGCAGGGCTTGTTGTGTCTGTAAATACTGTGTGAGCATGGCAGGGACTCCACCACAGCTGTGCTGTAGCTGCTGTGAGTTTGCCTGGATGAGCTGTGTGGTGCTACTGAGCGGCATACAAAATTGTGGCATTGCAGGCCATCAGGAAGATGGCTGGCACAGACTTGAAAACGTCTGCGTGAGCCATGGCAATGGCTCCTTTGGAGTCCTGGTTATGTAGCTGGCATGGTATGGAATGGGCAAGAGAGTCCTATGGGAGCACTGGGTGTAGCAGGTAGCTTCCATTTGCAGGCCAGCAGTGTGAAACAACTGCTACTCAGACCTTGATGTCCATGCTATATGCATTTCAGGTTTGGTTTCTTTTTTTAACTTCAGATTAGCTCTAGCCTGAGTTTATATTGCAACTGGAGTGGATGTCTAGGCTATGTTCAGTTGAAAGAGTGAGTTCACATGCTCTGAGATGCCACAGTCTGAATCAGAGCACTATAAGTGGGAATGTTTGTGAGGTTCAGTTCAAAATTGCACTCTTGAGTCAAACTAAGTGCAAAGGTATGCTCAGTAAACTTCCTTCACACTGCTGCAGTGTGCATGATTACTGGGACTAATTTCTCAGGCTATAATAGATGTCTCTAGTACCCCTGTGTGACAATTACAGTGCAGCACTGAGACTGCTCTGAAGGTTTTTCTGCCAGGGCTAAGTTAAATTGGTGTTTGTATTTGGGTATTGTTTCAGGTCATAAAACCAAATTGCAGGAACAAAAGTATGTGGGCTTTGGGTGAAAGTTTCTCCAGTTCATAATAATATTCTAAACCTAAGACAATTAATCTGCTTAAAAACATATTTGCTTCACAGATATTGCATATATATTATTTGCAGTCCTACTCCTGTAAAGCATCATAAGTAACATTCTCTTTTGATAATATGCCTTATCCCGTACTATACCATGCACTCTAAGTAATGCATTATTCACAGGTAGAATAATTGTATAAGAGTATATAACTGAGGATGCAATGGATCCTTTACACAAATGTTATTTCTTGTGTCCTTTTCCATAGTAAATGAGTCCTTGCCTTCAAGAATATGGGAGAATTTCAAGATGCAGGCAGTGGTAATTGTGCAATAAATTGGAGAATAAGAAGCCTGAATTTGAGACTGGCTCAGCCTTATGTTTCATTGTCAGAACTGCCATCCTGCTATAAACATACCATGAGACCTGGCTTATCATGGTGTAGTGGATTAAGCTTGGCTGGCTGCCAGACACCCACCCACTCACTCTCTTGCTCACTCTCCTCAACAGGATAGGGGGAGGAAAGAAGATGAAGCAGATTGTGAATCGAGGTAAGGACATAGAGATTGCTCCCTGTCACAGGCAAAACAGATTTGACTTGGGGAAAATTAATTTAATTTCTTGCTAATTAAAAATAGAGTAAGATATTCAGAAACAAATACCAAACTAAAACCACCTTCCTCCTGCTCCTCACATCCTCCTAGGCTCAACTTCACTCCTTCATTCCTGACTCTTCTACCTCCTCCCAACTGGAGTGGCACAGCGGGATGGGAAAGAGGGTTAGAGGGTTGCAGTCAGTTCATAGCACTTTGTCTCTGCCATTTCTTCCTCCTCATGCTGTTCCCCTGATTCAGCATAAGATCCCTCCCATGGGATACAGTCCTTCACAAACTTCTCCAATGTAGGTCATTCCCATGGGCTTCAAGAACTGCTCCAGCATGAGTCTTTTCCACAGGGTGTAGTCCTTCACAGGAGCCTGCTCCAGTGTGGGCTCTCTACAGTGACAGCTTCCTTCAGGGTGCATCCACCTTCTCCAGCACAGTGGGGCTGTAAGGTGGATATCTGCTCTGATGTGGTCTTCCGTGGACTACAGGAGAATCTGCTCTGGTGCCTGGAGCACCTCCCCCCTCTCCTTCACTGACCTTGGTGTCTGCAGAGCTCTCTCACATTTCTTTTCTCAGTTCTTTCTCACAGCTGCTGCACAGTGGTTTTTACCCTTTCTTAAATATATTATCACAGAGGTGCCACCAGCTTTGCAGATGCACTTAGCTTTCGCCAGTGGTCTTGGAGCCAACTGGAACTGTCTGACATAGGAGCAGCCCCTCGTCTCTATCTACAGAAGCCACTCCTGCACCCCCCTTCTACCAAAATCTCACCATGTAAACCCAATACGGATGAGAAATATCTGTGGTCATTGGAGAAACCCCTTGAGGAAAACAGCATCTTGCACTTCTCTTGATGCGGAATTTACCATTCTAATCACATATATAGTCACTAAATCCATGTGCTTTATGGGGTTTTTTTTTTTGGTTTTATTTTTAACACAGTGCTTACACCCCTCCCTCCTCAATAACATGCTGACATACACCTGCCTACATACAACTACTCCTCAAATGAGGCCATATTTCTCTCTGACTCCTTGAAGAGCTTGATTTGTTAATTCCTAAATCTGATGGGTGGATGAGAAGAATACTGATTTGTATTTAATTTCTTTTTAATCAGCTGAGGATTAGTTATGCTTACTTGTGACATTATCTCTCCATGCTTATAAGGAAAGCAGCTTTTGTCCAGTCTGGGAATTCCTGGTCACTAAGACACTGCAGAAGGGAGGATTTGATTTAGTAGCAGTCTCTCTTTTAAGTTAGTATTTTGGCATGGTACAAAGTGCTGGGTTTTCTTCTATGAAGTGCCAGATCTTTGGAAATAATGTGCTTGTGACTCCTTTTCAAAAGAACCTGGTAGCCTTAGTACAAAGTCCATCTTGAATATTATTTTCCTGCATACTTAATTCCTCAGCTTTCAGTTTCAGCTGGATGTGACAGTTGCTTCACTTTCTGCTAAAGGTATTGTGCAGTGTTACTGGGGTGTTAAATACCTATTTTTGCCCCACAGGTTGCGGGATTTCAATATTGTGATCTCTGTAATAGGATGTTTTGTTTATGAAACATTTCTCTTTAATGGTGTTTATGGATCTAAGTAATTGTGTTAAATAAAAATATAGCAGGCAAGTTATAACAGAACTAGCTTTAATAATAATTAATGTTATCTGTATTTTGATGGAAGATGAGATCTAGTCCCTTCTGTCTTTATTTTCTTTAAGATGTAAAATTACCCTGGCTGGCTAGAGATCTGGTTAACAAGGAAAAACTTGCGGGATGCAGAATTATCCCACTTGGCTAACTTTTAAGAGTCAGTTTAGTCTCTGTAGGTGTGTCAAAAGCTTTGTCAAAAGGTTACATCAGGAACCAATATGTGTTTTTCTGAATGAGGTTTAATAAAAAATGAAATTAACTTCTGGTTTTCTGCAGTTCGTTTCAGAAGTTGGATTGTGCCATAAATAGCTTTAAATTCATCCAGGATTTTATAAGGAGAATAGAAAACATGCTTTGCCAGAGAAGACTAAATTCAATATCTCTGCCAGCTTCCTAACTTATTTTCAGATATTGTGATATATCATCAATATTTTAAAAAATAGAATCAATATGTTGCTATAGTCATCCCAAGCAAGCTTACTTTTTAAGAACTAAACAAATGTGCAGTTGGTGTAGCCTGACCAACATAATTATGTTGAAAATTTCTAAGGCAAAAGACTATATATTGAAAGAGAAATGCAAAAGAAACAAGTGAGCTCAGGATAGCAAAATTAGGACAGGGAGAAAATAGCTCTACTAAATTATAAAATAGACTTAAATAATAAATCTAAGATCAGTTGCTACCTATTCAAATAAATAAGTGTATGGTGCAAATATTTGATTATACTGGACAGGATGCTCAACAGATTGTTGAAGTATTCCCATTGATTGCAAAACCAGCAATGAAAACAAAAGTAATGAAGTAAGGACTCTCTTACTCGTAAGGCTCTAGCAAATTTTTTGTTTACTCCAAGAGGTGTTTCTACTTCTTCATTGATGGAAATGATGGAATAGATACAGAATATTTTGTTGAAGAATTGGAGTCTGAACTTATCAACATTCTCAATATTTGCAAATATAGTTTTCAAATAACTGCATGCCATAATCTTAACCAGGATATGAAAGATCAAAAGTCCTTTATCCAATATAAATATCAGAGCAGATTCTTCTTTCCTAAAAATGTCCCAATAGCTTGACTGTTGTGTACTTTTCAGTCAGGTTTCTTATCATATTGGTACTTCCTGCAACCTTTATGCAAAGGAGAATTTTCCTGAGGAAAAGGTTTTGAATTGGTGATGCTGGTTTTCTTTTCACAGTTGCTCAGTCGTGGATTTTTGAAAGCTTCTTACAGAAAAATGTTTTTCTTGTTTAAACTTTTTATCCTACTTTTGATGATCCAGCTTTCAGTGTTGTCACAGACTATTTATCCACTGTCTTCTGTTACAAGATATTGCATAGTGAGGCCTTAGAGCTGTCTCTGGGAAATACCAGTTCTCAGACTGACCCTTTCAGCTGAATGGGAGATGCATGTTAACTTGTTGACTTTACAAACTTGTCTCACATTTCAGACAGCTACAGGATATCCTTGCATTGCCACATGATTAAGATTAATTTTGAAGTGGTAGAAGTATGTTGGAGTTCCTCTTGCTGACAATTTAAAAATCAAAGCAGTAAATTTTATTCTATTGAAGTGTTTACAAAACTAGAATAAATTTACAGGAAAAAAAAGGGCATGAAATAACAGCAACAGTTCTGCAGAGAATATGCCTGGTATTAAGCTGTTGCCTCACATTGTGTTTCTTTGCAGTATCTCAGTCCTCTGCCTCCGTGGCTCTGTCTTTCAAAACATATTCTCCTCTGGTACCCCTCTCTAATTGCACTTGAATGTTATCAGGATGCTTTTGAACACTAATTAGTCTTCAGGGCAGTATGTAGAGACTTCCAGTTCCATTTGTTCATGCTAATTAAGTTAGGGAAATTTTATATTCTGCCTTGATTAATTCTATGAATTTGTAAGGATGCAAATGAATCATTGTTTATCTGGGGCTGACTTATCTCTTGATATGCAAACACACTTTGATATGCTGATTTTCGTTACCACAACTATCTTCCTCTTTGGGAAGGCAGCTGAATTACAATTCTATCCGACTCCTCCCTGCACAGAAGATGTGACTTCTGTTGCTCATGTTTTTCATGGTTTCATAATTGTATACAAATTCCATGTTGTAGTAGTTATCTGAACAATATCTGTTAGTCTAGCAATATCAGGAATTTATCTGTAAGTCTATCTATGATCTATATAAATAAAACAGATGATCAACATGGTCCTGAATTCTTCTTAAACACAGAGTATGTTTATGTAATTGAGAAGTAAACTAATGAATGATACTACATTGTTTTTGTTTATAGTACTATTACTTCTTGGACACCTCTGAGACTATGTTCTGCCATATGCTAAAGTGTTCTGAAATAGTAATGAAGTATTAAATTAATAAAGCAGAATTGTGGGGAAGAATTCAGCATGCAACAACTTTTTTCAGGTTTATACTTCTGAGGGACATCTCTCCTGGAACAGCGATCTGTGCTTTCCTGACTAGATAATAGCTTGCTTTTTTTTTTTTTTTTGTTAATGCAGCTTTTTGCAGCTCCAAGGGAGCATAAGTTCAGAGTATTTTTATTTCTTTGATCCTCATGGTTGTGTGTAGCTTATGCTTTTATTTACAGACTTTCTGGAATCCCAGTCTGAATTTTTATTATGACCTGAGGAAATACTACTTGAAGATGTCATGTATAGATTTTGTCTGCACTAATTTTAACTGCAATTCTGCTGCATCAATGTGGCAGACTTTCTTCTGACTGGCAACTATCTTTTCATTCAGTAAAGTACTCCTGTGTCATTTTTGGCCCAATATCCATCTTGCTACTCTTACATTAATATGGCTCCTTCCTTTTTTGAAGTCTCTTGCATTTCTTCTCCTACTGTGCACTGTTCTGGTGACAGACATAGCTAATAGGGACACAATTTTCACACTGCCCTTGGGGTACTCTTACCTGTTATGAGTCTCCCTTTCAGCACTCATTTAAGGCAAAGACATTTTAAGGTGAAATTCCATGTTTTGCACTGCAGCCAGAAACTGCTGTCAGAGGCCAGCACTGGTGCAGCAGAGAAGTGCCTGGCACTGACAGTGATTTGTGTTTGTGGAAGTCTACAAGCCTGAAGAGGTGGAAAGATCTCATACAATAAAATGAGAGATGATGCTTCCCAAATGGCCCCTCGGGCTGTGTATCTGAATTTGAGCCTTGAGCAATTCCTTGTGCTGCTGCACAAGTTGCAATGGTGGCTTGAGTGTTGGTACACGTTCTTCAGCTGCCTAATTGTGCGAAAAATTAAGTACATGTGTCCAGCTCTGGAGCTTCCAACATGAGAAGGACATGAAGCTGCTGCAACAAGTCCAGAGGAGGGCCACAGACATGATCAGAGGGATGGAGCACCTCTCCTACAAAGAAAGGCTGAGAGAGTTGGAATGCTTAGACTGCAGAAGAGAAGGCTATGGGAAGATGTTATTGTGGCCTTTCAGTACTTAAAGTGGGCTGATAAGAAAGATTGTTAGAAGCTTTTTACCAGGGTCTGTTGTGATAGGACAAAGGGGAAATGGTTTTAAACTAAAAGAGGGTAGAATTAGACTAGATATAAGGAAGAAATTCTTTACAACGACAGTGGTGAAACAATGGAACAGGTTGCCCAGAGAGGGTGGATGCCCCATCCCTGGAAACATTCAAGGAGAGGTTGGACAGGGCTCTGAGGAACCTGATCTGGTTGGAGATGTCTCTGCTCCTTGCAGGAGGATTGGACTGGATGGCCTTTAATGGTCCCTTCCAACTCAAACTATTCCATGATTCTATGAATACAAGTATATGGATGTGCCCTTTAGTCTTGGCATAGCAAGACAGTTAACATGTAGGTTTGTTTAGAAAACCTATTTTTAATTTTCTGCAGAGTATCTGCTAATGTCAAATCTGAGTATTTTCTTTCACATATTTGCCCTCCCTTTCCTCCTCCACAGCTATCATGGTCCCAGGATATAGAGAGATAATCTGCATTCGGCAGGCCTTCATCTTGACTGGTTTGGCTCAATTATGCCTAAGTCTTAACTTATTTTCTATGAGAGTCTTTGAGTAAAGTAGTCTATATACCTATATTTAGGGAATAAACAATTTTCTACATGCTATATTTAGCATATTTGTTTATTTTTCATGAGCAAGATGCTGGGAGCTCCTAGGGGATCTATTTAATGTTTTTTCTAAACAGATAAGACAGAATTTGTATATTAAAAATATGTACTCATTTGATTTCTTTGTAGCTGACTTGCTTTTGCATGGTGTTCTCACTGGAAACACATATGGAGGACTGTTCATGATGCTATTTTAATTCTCGGTTTGCCTTTTAGTATATGTTGAGTGTTCTATTATAGGGTACAGAGTTAGATAATATGTTTAGTGTTGTGGATATAATAAAGAAGGATCTTGTAAAGCTTTTGCTTTCTAATTACATTCTATCGTAGCCCACAATGTGTCCATACATCTCTTCCTTATCCTGAAAGACACCCTAAACACTAGCAAGTGCCAAGACAAATTAAGGCATCCCATCTAACCACATGGCAGAGTCCATATGTTCTAAAATTAGGCCTATCTATGTTTATAACAATATATTACTTCTGCATCTAGAAAGGGAAATCAAACCAATTCCCTTGTGTGGAAGGAATCCTATTGCATTTTGAATGACTATTAGCATATTAATAACTTCCTGTGATATTTTTCAATTTAGTCTTTTGAAGTCATCCCTGGAAGAGGATTTACTCTAAAATAATAGTATCGTAGACTTTAAATGCATATTACTTTCAGTCATTCTGATATACCTTTTAAACTGTCTCTTAAATTAATGCACTGCCCCCAAATGTACTGCATTTTGTATGAGAAACTGGGATCCAAGCTTTGTTTGCTTTGTGGAAGTAACCTGCTATGGAGTATGCTTTGTAACATTAAGTGATTCCCCATACATTGCTCTCTGCCCTTCAGTCCTGCTGTGCTATGTCATTGCTGGTCCCAGACAGATTTTTGTGACTTTACTGGAGGCAAAACTGATGACCAAGGGACCTAAGGCAGAGGTTGATTCTCCTTTTCTCTCTGGGGTTTTGTGACAAGGCACACAAAATGATGTCACTGTGTTCTGAGGAATATGCTGCATCTTTGAGAGTTAGGACTTGGTTACATCTGAGACATGGACATTTCCCAGAGGAGGAATCTGCGCCAAACCTCACTGATTGCTCCTGTAACTTTTTTTTTTTTTTTTTTTTTTTTTTTTGGTGGGGTTAGCCCAATTGCTGTGCTAGTGCTCTATTAATAATTGCACAAGGTGGCAAAGTTGATGTTATACAGGTAGGAATGATGGATGTATCTTGGTTTGGACTCTAGAAGAACACAAGTGAACAGTGTTGAGAATTTTAATATTCCTCCTTCGATGCCAAGGACTTGTGTGCAGCTGGAGTGATAGTAGCTAGATGTGGTAGTAGTAGAAAACTCAAGGCAATGAGAAGTATGAACTTGGCTATTTTAACCAATTTTGGGGTTAGGGAGGCTGTTATATTTGGATTTAATCATAGAATCTTTAAGGTTGGAAAAGACCTCCAAGATCATCAAGTCCAACCATCAACCTAACACCACCATGTCCACTAAACCATGTCCTGAAGTCCCACATCTACCTGTTTTTTGAACATCTCCAGGGATGGTGACTCCACCACTTCCTTTGCCTGTTCCAGTGCCTGACCACTCTAGTTTGGTTATTGTCATTTCTCTGGGAAGCAGTTTTCTGGCTGTAGGACAGATCAATCCACTGAAAAGCAAGACAAGTTTGATCGGAACAGCTGATGCCAGTGAACAACTTGAGCATTCTGAGATTTGTAGAGATCTGCCTAATACACTTAAATCTAAACATGTACCTGCTTGTAAGCCTTCGCAAAATGTATGGGAAAATCATTTGGAACTACTTTCATTTTTTGACTACTTCTATTGCCGTGACTTCAATGAACAGTATCTACCTTTCATAAGCAGGCTTTCTGGTGCCCTGGTGGCCCTTGTCCTACCTTGCATTATATTGAACTTTTAGGTAGCAAAAGTATCAAAAGGCTTCAGTTTTTCAAAACACATATACCATTGAAGTGAAATAGCATATATATCTACTTGGCTGCATCAGTGAAAAGTATTCTCATCCTGAACTGTGACTCTGTCACGTTGCTGGCCAAGGTCAGACAATAATAACTATTGTGCCAAGGTCTTCCCTCTGGTAGCTTTTAGTTTTGGTAGCAAGTCTGACATTCTGAGCAGATGCAGCTGCTGGACAGAAACCTAAGCAGCAGGGCTGTGCTTTATGCTGGGAATATGGCATTCAGAGAAGTGGTTAACTAAAGCGTCCACTTGGAAATGGGAAAGGAAAGGTATTTCTGTTTGTGTTCTGATGGCACTTATAAAGCCAAACTGAAAGCTCTGCTTCTTGTCCTGAGCTGCTTGTATATTTGCTTAAAACTTGTTTTCTTTGAGAAATGTTTACAGAATGGGTAAGAAAGAGTTACCTTGTGGGACTCCTGCTCTTCTCTGTGCATAGCAGTAGTCATCATAGAATGATAGAATGGTTTGGGTTGGAAGGAACTTTAAAGATCATCTTGTTCCAACTGCCCTGCCTTAGAGAGAGAAACCTTCCACCAGACCAAGTTGCTCAAAGTCCCATCCAACCTGGCCTTGAACACTTCCAAGGATGGGATATCCACAGCTTCTCTGGGCAACCTGTTCCACCCTCACAGTAAAGAATTCCTTCCTTATGTCTAATCTAAATCTGCTCTCTTTCAGTTTAAAGCCATTAGTCCCAGTAAGAGTCTGGTATAAAAGCCTTTAATATCCTAGTTACCAGTTTTTCTTTAGACTGGAGAATTTGGGCCTGGAAATGTAGTGAAAGATAAAGCTTGTGGATCGTAGGTGACAACTTTTGCATTTGGATGAATTAAAATTTCTTAACAGTTAGTGTCTCAGATGCACACTAAGCTTTTCCATAAAAAAGTGTTGAGTGATGTCTTAATTCTCCCTTTTTTTCCCCCATACTTTGCTCCTTGTATTAATTCAGAGCAAGTGAGGAATAACCCACTGATGGGTTATTGAGTCTTACTTCTGTGAGTAACTCCTGTCTTCCCAAGTCTGCGAAAACTGAGAGCCCTGTGCTTGGCAGGAGGCAAACAGGAAAACCTCTACTCTGCTCTCTCAAATAGGTGACGCTGTCATTACAGGAACACTGTCTTGGTCACACTCTGACACAGCTTCCTTCAAGAGTGTCTAAATTTCTAAGATGGTGACTCACAAAGAATGCTACAGGTTCGAACTTCAGGTATATCTTCTAAAAATAAATTGTTTCTGCAAACAAAGTCCTTCTTAAAATGTTAAGACATCAGATGTAAACTGATACATGTTCACTGAGATGGCAAAGTAGTCACTGAGAGAGCAGCACATGCGCTCTAGCATACAACTTGCACCCAGTCACTTGGACTGCACAGATATAAAACACAAAAGAATTGCTTGAAATAAGGTGGAGCTGTTTTTCAAAGAGCAATTAATCCTACAACCAAATACTTCTCAAAATGTCCTTTTGCAAAGTAATAACATAACACAAAGCAAGAAATACTCACTAGAAAGTTATAAACTTTTGATGTCAGTTTATTTTGAACATGCATTTCAACTTCTGCTAAATATGTCTAAAGTGAGAGATTGTTTACCTTTATTTGACATACTATGTTTTTCATTTTGTTTGCTTTGTAACATAATGTTGTAAATGTAATGAATGTCTCAGCAAACTTATACCTGCAAAAAAGCTTTTTTAGCACATTTAATCGTTGTCTGTTCAGAGGTAGCTTAATTTATGTGCTAAAATGCTTGCATCGTGATATAAATTATGCTAAGAGGAAAAGTACAGTGGCTGAAGCAACTAGACTAAAAGTTGGTCTGTGTAATGAGCACTCTGCAGAAAGTAAAAAACTGTTTGTTTGTTGAATATTCGTGTGATCAGATCAAGATGATCCTTTCCCTTCTTGCTGAGGGCAGCCAGCTGTACAGTTGACTTAATGACTTATGAGGTGATTTTCCAAATGTCCAATAGAGATGATCAAAACTGAAATCCAGCTACGTTTACACCACCTCATTGCTCCTGAGTATTTTGTTTCCTAGTTAAAAGGAAGGTCAGGTATAGGAACTGTCTGAGCTAGTGACAATTAGTTGGACTTACCACTTAAAGCCAGCCAGGCAGAACTGAGTTTCCCAGCTTGAGCAGTAGGTGAGTAAAGTACACAGAGATGCTTCTGGCTCCACCACTGCTCTGGCAAGAGGGAGTTACTCGGACCACTCTTTTCTTCCCCGTGTTTTAAGCTGCTGCAGCAAAGTGAACACACAGTTACTATGTGAGTAAAATCTCCTGAGAACTGGATTCTCTTGTCTTGTGTCCCTGTTATCTCCTATAAAATGTGCCAGGTAATTGGGGTTTAATCTAAGATTTCTCTTGTGTCTTCATCTACTCATTCCTTAATTGGTCTAGCCTGCCAAGTGGATACTCAGCTTGTGTGACATGCATGATCATCCACCGAGAACTAGGTAGAAATTGTCAAATCATTTCATAGTTTGCTGATTAGCCACCTGCTTAACATGGTGTTCCTCATGATTGAGATTACTGTGGTGCTGCTGATAGTATAAAAACTTCTGAGGAATAGCAGAGAACACTGCCAGAACTGCTTAGATTTGATCTGCTGAGATGTAGGTCCAGCACTAAACGAAAAAATACTTGCTTGATAAATAGCGGATATATGTTTTTTTTTGCTACATAATGTTTGCCACTTGTTTATCTTCAGCTGAAAGATGTCAGCAAAATTTGAAGTGGAGAGAAAGAAACGTTTGAATTCAGCCCTAGTTCTATAGCCAGTGGAGGTGCTTCTGGGTTTGAATGAATAATCCCTCTTGATTGGCAAGAATCTATGTAATTATGGAGGAAAAAGCATGTTAATAGTCAAAGTGTTATAGTGAGCAATGTTCCAACCTCATTTTCTTCTAGTTTTAATATGTCCCAAGATAGTCCTCGAGGATAGTCATCCAAAAGTGTTTTGTACACAGTATATTTACAAAAACATAAAATTGTTATGCCTACAATGAGTACAGAAACAGAAATAGATTCTATTTTACATTATGTGTGAGAAAGTTAAGCAAAATACTTGGTTGTAGTAGTCAGTACACCAAATGATGCCATTTTAAAAAATGGTGCAATGCTTAGAGAAGCAGATCAGTGATACCACTTACACATTTATATCAGGGAATGCAAATAAGATGAAGATTTGCTAGAATTGCCAAGCTGTAATGAATGCAAAGAATATCACACCTGATTCAACCACACCACACACCTATTGAGTAAAGTGCAGGATAGAACTGTTTGTTCTCTACTGCGAGTCCACTGATGGGGTGCACTGGTATTTGTTTCGGGGTGGGATTTTTTTGTTCACTTCTGAAACTCTTCCTAAAGCCTTTCTGTAGGTTTGTCAGAGTGACTGGTGACTTTAGACGTTTATATGTTATCTCCCTGTGCCTTAGTAAGTCATGGTGTGTTGTTTCTTCCTAATACCTCCTGTCTGCATTCAGGACCCAATGCTTTTATGTCCAAAATCCAAGCAAAAAAAAATGCATTTAGTTTCAATGAAACAGGATATGATTCTGCTTTGTTTGGTTTTTAGTAATACACAATGTCTAAAGCTAAATGCTTATGAAGTATCTTCACATAGGCAAATAAGATTCAAATATAGATTGTTTTACAAATAAGACAGCTTTGATTATGAGATGAAATACAGGTAATCTCTTTTGGCTTCCTCTGAAAACTGAAAATGATTGTTCCCTACTTGAAAGGTATTAGCTGAAGAGCCAACAGAACAAAATAATTGTTATTCCTTTCTAAAACAGAGAACTATTTTCAGGCTTTTGTGATCATCATAAAAATCTGTTTTGTAAAATGGTACAGCTGTCTATATGATACACTAGGATCTCCTGCTTTGTTTTTTTTTTTTTAAGGAAAGAATTATTTCCCTTTTTCCTTATCTACTTTTTCTTTTTACAGACAATAAGTCAGAGTTTGCTTTTTTGCCTATATTGTAGACATTAATGGTTAAATTCTGACCTTATTTAATCTGGATTTACACAATATTGAGAAACTCATTGTTTCTCTGGGTAAGAATGAGTGTGTTGAGATCTGTTATTGAGCCTATTGAGAAATCTGAATACTGAACCAACCATGAAAGCAGCTGCAAAATTTATTCACCCTTATCTGACAGAAGGCCTGTCAGAGGACTCAGTAGTCCCTGAACTTGTTTGGATCATATCAGAAAGTCAGAAGACTTTCTGATTGAGTACTGTGGCATACTCACTCTGTGATAGAAATGCTGCTGATGAAGCAGTTTCTCTAACTTGAAAGCAAAGCAGAAACATAACCAGTCCTCAACTGCACTTTGTTTCCTGATCAAAACTTATTTTTGATGTTTTAAGTAAGCATGTTGTTGTTGGAAATTTGCCTTAACGTACACAGTGAGTCGTAATTGGCTCCTCAGGGGAATCTGATGTTCTACACGTGAATGGCAAAAATGTTTTCAGAGAGTGGTTTTGCCAGAACTGAAACTTTAATAGTTTATGCAGTCCTGGAAACAGAAGGAGACTACTGACACATGCAGTCATGTTCTCTGCTGTGATATTTCACAGGAAAGCAAGAGTTTTTGTTATCTGCTATATATGAAGTAGTTTAAATGTGGAAGAACTACAACAACCACGTCTGCAAAACCTCCCTTTAACTTTATCCCTTTCAGGAAAGGGAGCATTGCCACCTGTTCCCACTTTGTGTATTTTCGTTGAAAAGCCAATATTCTGTTAATCTCCATAAGAGCCCGAAACAGTTTCTGCAAACCTGCCTGTCTTCCCTGTGCAGAGACAGAAGGATTCATTGCTACTGACTCTACTCCCAGTGTGGATAAAAATTAGTTCTCAAAGTCTTGGTGAGTTGTCTTAATCTGCTGTCTGAGTTCCAGTGTTGCAGGTAAGCCTTCATTTCCTTTCCCTTTTTCCTCTGTCCCAGTGTTTGCTCCCTAAGTGTAGTCCTTGTGCCTTTATCTGTAAGGGATAAAACTTTACAATTAACGTACTCTTAGAGTGACCTGGGGACCTTGATAACCTGTGTTGCAGGTAGAATTTCAGCCAGATCTTGCCTCCTCTGCTTATATCTTTCAAAAAGATTTAGACTTGTAGAGAATATCTGATCCTCTCAAAAGCCATAAATGAAAGGTATTTTGAGATTTTCATGACCTTTTAAGAATTATGAGCAACATATGATGGTTTTGTATCTGAAATCTTGCATAATGATCACTTGCAAACTCAGATTCTTAGACACTCACGCTACATTTCTGTGCCAGTTTAATCTTCCCTCAAAACACTGCCAATTTTTTTTTTTTTGATGATAAAAAGTCCTTTTTAAAACCTGGCAACAAATCTTCTCTGTTCCTAATTCTCAGCTTTAAACCAACTGAGAAAGGTAAGCAATTTTTTTTTTTTCAATTGTGGCCCTCGCATTAGTCTTTAAAAATTAACCTGTTTGTTAAGGAGTGGTTTATCTTGAAGCTGATCTTTTTCTACTTGTTTTCTTCATGTGGGCCTCTACCGAGGCAAACCATTTTCATAACAAACATCCCATTATTAAGGATAACACAGCATATACAGGAATTGTTACAGAATATACCAAAACCTGTCAGCCATCTTAGTCACTCTAATGCAGTATTATGTAGAACAAAACTTGAAATTAATGACTTGCTACTTTTCCTTAAATGCACCTGAGTTAGAAAGTTAGGTTCTCTAGTTTCATTTCTGTCTTTTGTCAGCATAACACTATGGAATCTACCTAATGCAACATGAACTAAAAATGATGTTAAATTCAGACCTCTATATCTCTTCACTGGCAGTTTGGCAGGTGCATAGAAATATGAATGTCTGGGAAAGTTTCTAGATATGTTTTAGTGTATTCATTCTAGTTTTATTTCTTTAAATTTGTTAAATCAGTGTTGGAAAATTTAAATATGGAAAATAGATTTCTCCCAGGAATTTAATGAGTGTTAATGAACCATGCTATAAAAACAAGGATGGAGTTTACATCCTATGTTAAACCAACACAATAAGGTGAATTTTACTGTAACTGTAAACTGTTGGAAGATGGTTTTACCTTAGGACAGAATATAAAAACTGAAATGGGGCTACCAATCTTTGTTTGCTAGAAGGGGTCTGCCCGCATGGACTGCAAGACAAGTGTCCCAAACCAAAGGACAGCAAAGTTATTTTGTGATTTGTTTTGTCCATGTACTATAAAGCCTGTTTTAAGCCAGTCTTGTGTGTTTTGCTTTTTATGCCATCTGAAATTTTACAGACACGTTTCCCACCACTTACCAGCATTACCCCATACTTGCTGTTAGAGCACTGCAGAGGCAACAAGGGCAGGCAGTACTGCAGGAAGACAGGCTGCTGTACGGAGCTGTCTTACAGTGGGGTATGCACATGGAGCTGTTGACCTCCTTGTTGTCCTAGGACATACCCCTCCTAGGGCAGGGTAAGACAGGCTGGAGGTGTTTGCTCCTGCGTAATGCTTCCTAGAATTCAGCAAGCCTGTGTTGCTCAGGCTTGTGCAGAAGTTTCTATCTGGTTCACCTTCCAGTGCATTTACACTTTTTTTTTTTTTTTTCAGTCGTGGATTTCATTTCCTTTCCTATCAGTGTAACTTTTCTGTAGAAGATGACAGTGTTTAACTGGGCTTGAAAAGCAAAAGGAAACATACCCTTTAACTGTGTTACAAGCTTGTATTACCCTGATGTCACTTAAAATGTTTGTGCCTCTCTAAAATTTTGATGGATGTCTTTGTATCTCAAATTTAGCAAATTCACATTAGGTTATTAATCTTCGGTTTTGACAGGACTGTGAATATATTTTACAGTTCTCATCTGTGCTGAGATCTCTAGGGTCCCATGTAATGCCCACAGAAATCAATAAGACTTTTGTTAATGCTTCCCATGGGATTTGGATCCCTACATTTGAGCATATACAGATTTTTAAGGCTCATGATTGCTTGTTTTCAAAATTGTATAATATAGGAGTTGTCACATGAGATAAAAACAAGGTCCCCCTATCTCTGCACTCTGTCTCTAGCTTTTTGAAGGTAGAATGTGAGAAATGTTGATGGAGCAATACAAGAATAGCTTGCCTCAGAGGATTTTGCTTCCTCCTTACATCAGTAAGAGCTGAATAAAGACCTGAAGCAGGAGAACTTACACTTGTCAAAGTTTTAAATGTTCTTTGTACTAAAAATATTTTTTTCTCATCTAATTGGGGGATAGTTTTCCCTCCACTCTTCCCCTGCTGCTAATTAAATCCTCTTCATCTGTCAATAACGGAATGTGAATTTTTCTTAGTATCTACATAAACTGGTTAAATTCTCTTTATTTTATGCAATGTCCTAAATAGTGAAGCATCATTTGCATTCATACCTAACTTGTCTTTTTACTCATACTTTCCTTAATTACTTTTTGGGCTACGTATTTTTTCATAAGCACATTTTTTATACTTTTTTTTTTTGCTTACAGAGCTTTACAAATCACAACATTTCATGCAATCTGTCTCTGCTTCTGCTGAAGAACAGTTCCTCATTTGATAAGAGGCCAGCACTTTTAAAGTAAGTGATAAAGTCAGGCTCTTAAATCTATGTATAAACAAGCGAATATAGATTGGCTAGTTTCTAAGATGTTCGTGTTCTCCTCTTGGTTTAGTGGTAGCTCTGGTTGTATGGAGGTTGAAGGACTTCTGGTCTTCCTGCAGGTTATGGAGCTTAATTTAGAGCACCAAACCAAAAGTGTCTACCTTTGGCTTACACACGGCTGTGCTTGAGAAGACAACGTGCCTTCTCACAAGCAGCTATGAGAGAAAACTTGCAGCTCAGTTTGTGTGCCGATGCAATAGCTCCTGTTCATGAACATCGATTGGTGAATTAGTGTCCTGCATGGAAAAGAAGAAATTTAATTATATGCTGCTTTGTATTTCCAATAACTGATCTTTGAGAGTGATCTGAATCCCTCATGTGCTTAATGGCTTTGTTCACTGATAAACCTAATGAAGCCTGACTAAGGTATGATTCACAATTGTCATTTTTACGCAGTAGAGGATGCTGATGGAAACCTAGTGGTGGTCCTCAGAAGAAGTAAACAATACATAAGCCACTGTTGTGGCCACTGCTTTGTCTTTCAACAGGAGTCTCCCTGCTTTCCATCTCCCAGAGGGCTGCTGCTTTTTGCATAGGCCATCTTCTGTCAGATGCTCTAACAATGGGAATATGTTGCTCCTCCCTTTACCTCCATCCTTGCTGTCTGTAGACCCCTCCTGTGTTGCACTTACTGCCTTGTGCTGCCTTCTAGCAAGCAGTGATCTAGAACTGAGCAGGTTTTTGCCATACTCCAGGCTGTTGTACATTTTGGATATATCCACTCTAGGTCTGCTGTGTCTGATAAGTGTAAATCAAAGCAGAGAAATCTTTTTGGTTTTATGTAAATTAAATAATGTATGTGGATTAAGACTTAAAAAATAAGTCTTTTTCAATCTCGTAATAATTGACCACACATGATTGAACTGAAGGTTGATCTAGCCCAATAACCTGGTTTTTTTTGATGGTATCAAAAAGGATGGTATCCCAGGATGCTTGGGAAAGAGTCTAAGAACAGGGCAATGGTGGAGGATCCCTCAAAGATACCTTCCCTGTCCCTAGAGATTTGTGGCAACTGAGACTGCTAATTAATGGGTAGCCTCTTATTTCTATTTTGTTTATGGTTAAGTTGGTGCTGTGCTACCCATGGAGGTTAGAGGAGCATGGTTTAGCAGGGAACCTCATCACTGAGATCGATTACTCGTACATCAATATACTGGTACTGATATTTCTTATGATCAAAGGAAGACCCTATCTGATAAAACAAGGTGTGGCTGTTTGCTTGTTCTACAGAAAATTTATTTCTGCTTCGGAGAGACCTTGGATCATGTATTTTTCAGCTTGTTCAAAGCAAATATATCATTATTTTCTTTAATCTTGTTGTCATAGGCCACATAATTAAAAATGTGTGGCCTTTTCTAAAGGAGGAATAAGTTGATCAAAAGAGTCTGAGAGTACTGTTAAAAGACAGAGAACAATGATCTGATTGTGTTTTGTCTCTTTTCACATTCAGACATTGAATTTACCAGCCACCTGACTTTTTCTTCTTAATCAGAACTAAAATTTTTGTCTCAATTAAAATAACATCTTGGAGCTACATGGCTTCAAAAAGGTCATGTTGCAGAGCCTTATACAGAGGGACCCTCAGCTGGTTCTCTATTCATTAATTCTGCAGAAGAATATTTTTTTTTAAGGCAGGATGAAAAACATTTTTTACAGCCTCATATCATTCACAGCTTGTGTTCCATAGAGCCAAGAGTGGGGTTGTGGAGTGGACGGGCAGTGCCCAGTGGACACTGTCAGTGGTACAAAGTTGTCCCTCTTTTTTTCTCTGGTTCTCAATTTGTTTTGCCCATAGTATGCAACTTGTAGCATTTTCTACATGAAATCTGTGCGGTATGTTCATTTTACTTCAGTTTTCTGCCAGGTCCATCCAGTCCTAGCTATGAGAGTCCTTTTAGGAAACACTTATCCTTTATTTGCTTTGAGTATATAAAAATGGTGACGTCTACTGTTTTGTGTAAATCCATGGATACTATTAGACTTAAGAAGGTGAACAAGGGTCAAATATTGGGCCTGTTGCCTTGTGAAAAGCAGATTAAAAAAACCCCAAAACTTTATTGAGTTTTTCCAGAGGAATTTAAAGCATGACTTTTGCTTTCAAATTCTATTAGTCAGAGTTTTTTTCATTATTAGACTAATTCACTTTAGAATTTTATAAGATAGCAAAATAATGTACAAGTAATTTATTCCGTTATCAAGTTTAACTCTCATGGGAAATTAATGAGGAAAATCTTAATCAGAACTGTGAATCTGTTTATTTTTTGCAAGGTAATAGGAAGAGTGGTCAATATCTTTTCCATGCTTGAACAGTTTTGATTAGCAGCTTTCAGATACGGATTATCTGCATTTGCCAATAATAGTTTCTGCCTTTTACCAAGTTTTTGCCCAGGTTGGGCCTTAACTTCTCTCATCCAAAGCAGATAGAAATTTTCAAATGCAAAATAATATGTTGGGGATCAAATCCCTGAGAAAAACGTAATTTTAGCAAGAAGGAAATACCTGCTGTTACAAAAATTGGTGGTAAAATGGTTTGTTGTGGATAAAATAATGTCGATATGGGAAATAATATATGCTAAAATTCAGTAACACAGCAACTAGTTGATATGCTGTGCTTGATCACAAACATTTTGTAATATTTCCCTTGTTTCATTGCATTGAGAGTACATTTGACTGCACACGTTGTTTATCACATTTATTTACCATTTCTGGCAGCTGAAGATATCAGTGACATTAAACTAACATGAGTAAATCAGCAAGAAATATTATATGTCATGTTCCAAGCAAATGTACATGTATCTAGCATAAAATAAAATCCTCTGAAGTCTGAGTTTTTAAGTCATTGTATTTGCCCCAGAGCTTTGATGCAATTCTTGGTAAACTTACAGATGCGAAATTATGGACCACTGTAAAATAGCAGGTTTACTTTCATTGCCTGAGTTGTTATGCAGATAACTTTGAGCTCTACATCTGGCTCTGCAGCCATTCTGTGGACTGTATGTGTTCTGGTTTTATTTAGTAAGGGGGGGGGCTAGGGTAAGAAGCTGCTAGAAGTTGTTTCCTCTTTGTTCAGTGGACTTGGCCAGGCTGAGGGTGGACCTGCTGCTGGCCAGGGCCGGGCCAATTGGTAGCAGAATGTTCCCTGATAATGCCTCTGTGATGACGTATTTAAGAAGGGGAAAAACAGGGAAAAAAAAAAAAAAAAACAGGAAAAAAAAATA
>WHYT01016005.1:162034-193581 GCA_009806455.1 Tetrax tetrax
AAAAAAAAAAAAAAAAAACAGGAAAAAAAATGTGAAAAAGCCGAAGTGGGGCAGAGAGGGTGAGGCGTGAGCCTTGTGGGCCTTGCAGCCCTCACCCTCTGGCCTCCCGCCGGGCAGCCGACTGGGCCCAACTGGGCCCGGCCCGGCTGCAAGAAGTGGAGAGAACGTGAGATGTGAAGAGATCCTGAGAGGCGTCTGCCTGAGCCGATTGTGAAGAATTTCTTGTGAGAGGAATGGCTGCAGACACCAAGGTCAGTGAAGAAGGAGGGGGAGCAGTAATGCTGCTCCTGGCCGAGATTCCCCTGCAGCCCGTGGTGCAGCCCATGGTGGAGCAGGCTGTGCCCCTGCAGCCCATGGAGGCCCACGGAGGAGCAGAGATCCCCCTGCAGCCCGGGGAGGACCCCACGCCGATGCAGGCGGAGGCCTGAAGGAGGCTGTGGCCTGTGAAGGGCCTGCAGTGGGGCAGCCGGTCTGGAGGGACTGCACCCTGTGGAAAAATGACCCAGGCCAGAGCAGTTCACGAAGAACTGCAGCCCATGGACCCCACAGTGGAGCAGGGGAGGAATGTGAGGAGTTCTTTACGCGACGAGGAAGCAGCGGCGTAAAGTGACGTGTGATGAACTGACTGTAACCTTCATTCCCTCTTCACCTCTGTGCAGCTCCAGGAGGGAAGGCGGTAGAGATAATGTTAAGCCCAGGAAGAGGGGAGAGGTGGGGGGAGGTTATCTTGGTCTATTTCTCATTATCCTGCTTTGATTTTAATAATAAATGAATAGTTTTCCCCAAGTCTAGTCTGTTTTGCCTGTAAGAGTAACTTTAAGGATTTCTCTCTGTCCTTATCTCAAACCTTGAGCCTTTTTTCTTATATTATCTCTCCCTATTCTCTTGGAGGGTGAGGGGAGTGAGAGAGAGACTGCATAGTCAGGTCCCAAGTGGGGCTAAACTACAACAGTGTGTCATATAACTTTTAAACAGAAAATGCTTGCATGAAGAGTTAAAAGCAATTGAAATATTACTTTATATTAGTGTATTATCACCAAATTCATTATTCCAGATTATTCCAGTCAAGAAAATTAATTTTCAAGAAATAAAGACATGCATTAATAAAAGTATCATCACTAGGTAAAGTGCTGAAAAGTCAGAGTGAAAAAACATTGACAAATAACCGTTTTCCAATTTTTTTTTTGTAGTTTATTTCTTAAAGAGTCAGATATGGAGAAAAGCTCAGTGGCTATGATGGAATATTTATTTATTTATAGGAAAAAAGGTGTTATGTAGAGATATATGAATTTAGCTGCCTCAGAACGCTGTGTACACTGTAAAGGTGACAGTAGCCTGATGTTCTTAAATTTGACGTTACACAGGAGAAATTTACCAAGAAGTGTTTTGCTAGCTGTTGTGGTTTTGCTTAGTGAGGGGGGCCTAAGGTGGTGGCTTCTGTAGGAAACTGCTAGAAGTTTCCCCTTTGTTCAGTGGACTCGGACGGGCCTAGGGCGGACCCGCTGCTGGTGAAGGCCAAGCAGATTTGGAGCAGAATGTCCCGTGATAGCGCCTCTGCGATAATGTATTTAAGAAGGGGAAAACAGAAAAAAAAAGAGAAGAGAAGATGTGACGAAGCTGAGCAAGGGCAGAGGCCCAGAGGGGGAAGCGCAGGCCTCCGGGGCCTTGCAGGCCTCACCCTCTGGCCTCTCGCCAGGCGGCCGACTGGGCCCAACTCAGCCCAGTCTGGCTGCAAGAGGTGGAGAGGAGATGAGATGGGATGAATAATGTGAAGAGATTCTGAGAGGCTTCTGCCAGCCTGTTGTGAAGAACGAACTTTTCTTGTGAGAGAAACAGCTACAGACACCAAGGTGGGGGGAGGAGTAATGTGGCTCCTGGCCAAGATTCCCCTGCAGCCCGTGGTGCAGCCCATGGTGGAGCAGGCTGTGCCCCTGCAGCCCATGGAGGTCCACGGAGGATCAGAGATCCACTTGGAGCTTGGAGCCCATGAAGGACCCCTCACCAGGGGAGGTGGATGCCTGAATGCGGCTGTGGCCCGTGGAGGGCCCGCTGGGTCAGCTGTTCTGGAGAGACTGCACTCCGTGGAAGAGAGTACACGCCGGAGACCCACGAGAAGAGACCCACGCCGGGGCAGTTTAATGAAGGACTGTGGTGTATGGGTGGCACCCCACACTGGAGCAGGGGAGGGATGTGAGGAATTCTTCCCCCAACTGTGAAGCAGCGGCGTAAAACAACACATAATGGACTGACCGCGACACCCATTCCCTCCTCTTCCCCCCTGTGCCGCTCGGGGCGAAGGTAGATAATGTTAAGCTCGGGAAGTGGGAGGGGTGGAGGAGGTTATCTTGTTTCTCTGTCTCATTATCCTGCTAGTTGTACTAATAAATGAATAGTTTTCCCCAAGTCAAGTCTGTTTTTGCCTGTGACGGTAAGGATTTCTCCCTGTCCTTATCTCAAACCTTGAGTCGTTTTTCTTAAATTATCTCTCCCTATTCTCTCGGAGGGTGGGGGGAGTGAGAGAGAGACTGCGTAGTCTGGTCCGGATCGGGGCTGAACTACGACAGTAGCTTTCTTAGACACTATGATTAAAAAGTTTGATATTGGGTTTTTTCTTAAATTGGTGCTTAAAAGCTGTTAATCTCTCCAAGATTTGCTTATGGAAGAGAGGAAAGTTTTCCAGTGAAGAAGGTGGATCTTTATAGACTTCAGTCTTCTATCTGGTTAAGGGGAGCCAGCACTAATCTGCTGAGAGGCCAGTAGCTTGATTTGTGTATTAATTTGTACCTTCTGGACAGTTATTTCTTGTCCATTATTCTTCCAGGGCAATGTGAAGCAAGTAGCACAGGCCTGGGCAGTTGTCTGTCCTTCAGTAAAAAAACTATTATAAAATAGGAACAGATTCACTCGCCCTCCTTTTTTCATTTTATGTCATTTGACAAGTAATGCAGAAATACTAGATATCAGAAGTGTTTGAGAAAGGAGCAAGCTAGAATAGATCTGAGCATGGGCATTCATCTAGAGATGCTGACCTTGTGGGTCCTGAGGGGCTGATCACTTGAAACTCCTTCCCGCGGTCCTCCAAAGTTCCGCTTGTGGTCTGCGAGATGTCTCCGTGCCAGCATCTAATGTCCAGTGAACACCTTGCAAGCTCTGCAGCCCGACAAAGGTGCTGCTTTTGTTTCAGTTACATCACTATGAATCCTGGGTTTAATTAACTCCTTCCCCACTGGGAGGACTGAGCTGGCAATACTGCCACTGCACCCATCCTTTGGGAAGAGGAAGCAGGAGGAGAATAGATGCTGCTTGGAGAAGTGTGGCTGGGATAAAGATTTATTGCCAAGTGCCAGCTTCCTTTTAAGGGGGGTTTTCAAAATTTCCCTTTCAAGGGATGGATGAGGTAGGTTTGTACAATTCACAGCCAGAAGACCAAATCACTTCCAGCATCACCTCTGCAGTGGAAGCTGGGATATGTCTCCCAGGGGAGTGGTTTGATACCTGATGTGTGAGTAGTTGGATTTCTGATGGGTGGGTTTGGACAAAGCTTGAAAAAAGATGAGTCTTCAGGTCACCTCAAAGCAAGTCTGGAAATGAGGAGGAGTGCTGCGGCACCGTTGAACTTCACCACATATGGCAGCATCTGTATTATACATTGTGTCTGCGAGCCCAGCCACTCACACTGAGTTCACATGGAGCACAGAGCTCTGGTATTTCTCTGTCCCAGTACAGATTGGAGCTGGAGTGAGACAAACGCCTGCCCTGCCTCCTGTGAGGCCCCCTTTGCTCTAAAGTACAGTGAGGACAGGGGCATGACTTTGACTTTGTGAGGGAAATCTCACCTCCCATTCTAGCCATGGTGCATAATGCTACAGAATAGGAGTACGCAGTTTTAAACACTTTGGTTTTGCTGAATCGACATTTTCTCATGGAAACTAGAACATTTCTGACTCCCTGTAGGTCCCTACTGCAAGCTTGATTTGCTAACATTGTGCAAAACAAGTAGGAAATGTGGTATCTGCTGCAAATTACTTAGCCTCAAATTTAATGTGGTGTACAGTGACATGAGTTCATCTCTTAATGTGCTCTGCAGTGCTGAAAAATACTTCAGATGCCTGAATATAGCATTGCAGCAAGTTCTGCTGACAAAATTGCAATGCTATTCCCATATTAATCTAATACTTCCTCTATGTGACAGAAGGTTGCTTTTCTAAGCTGTGACTCCTTCTGTCCTGGAAGATACAAAAATAATATTTTTACTGGAATGAAGTCTCCAAGACCTGCCAATAAATAAATCAGAAATAGTAATTGGGGTTTTGTTCTAATACATTTGATCAATGAAGTGGAAAAAATCACTAAGTTTCTGTTTAGAACAAAAAATCTTTTCAGAAGTGTGATCTTTACGATGAGAAGATTTTTTATACAATCAGAACTTTCTGTGTAGGTGCAGACCAAGTGTTCTCAATCAATTCCTGTAGTTCTCTAATTAATAGACTATCGCTGTGTCAATGTCACATTTATTACCATTGCCTGAAGATGTGTCTTCCTCTTGTCATCAGAGGAAAAAGTTAGCTTCATAATATTTACATTATGTATTTTTGATTTTGATGTTTGTTGTAGTAACCCTGGATATTTTACTCTGGAAAAATCTGGGAACTTTATTTTGGCTTCTGAGTATGGAGTACAGGACAAGAGCTGATGAAGCATGCCAATTGATACAATCTGCCTTGAGGTTTTTGTTTGTTCTAGCAGTCTGTTAATTTTAATAAATTGGATAAGACTTTCCAGGTCGTGACTGGTAGAGTAGCTCCATCTGCAATGTATCTTGACTTACCATTGCCCTAGCTGCCCTATGTATTCTAAATAACTCTCTAACAAGCACCCAGTGATGCAGTATTGCCAGCTTTTCTGGTTTTGTTCTCTCAATTACAGGTTTGCTGCATAGTAATCACAGCTTCTCATTGAAATTCTAGCAACTTTGAATAGCAGCAGGAAAATTTCTAGCACTGCCTGGTACAGATCACTGGTGGCTTCCTAATGCTAATATATTTCTCTTTGGAAAGATAAACTTAATACCGGTTTTTAATGAATGCTTGCATTACTTTTCCAAATCTCATTTAAAAGAAAAAAAACCAGAATGTGTTTAACAGTTCTTCCTAGTGTTTTGTGCTGTTAATTATTGGAAAAGCTATGGTTTATCATAAATCTCTGGAATGTTTGTGTTCTGTGTTTTTGCTGATAGAGTCCAACAAAGCATGCCACTAGATACCCCATGGGCATTCCTTGTACCACAAAGCCATGTGGAATCGGTATTATGCTGCAGATGAAATACTGTGGCTGTCACCAAGCATGCTTGCTTGGGTTAGCATGGCAAAACGTCTTCCAGATTGGAGCAGGCTCCTGTCCTGCGATTCAGAGGATGGATGTTTGCTCTCAAGTCTATTCAGAGTCTATGTTTGCTATCAAGAAATCTGATTGTAGATTTTTTGTGGTAAGAAAATATGAGTGAACAGAAAAGCATGTAAAGATGTGCAACATGTAGGCAGATGGTGTATGAGCTATTTCTACCCCAAGGCAGGGCAAAGCCATATTTTAGAGCGTTTCAGGGTGTAGAAGAAAATCATGGCTATTCATTGCCAGAAAAGCAGACACTATCTGAAGCTTAAACGAATTCTTCCCTCTGTTCACCAGCCACACAAATGTCATTGCCAGACCAAGATGCCTCAGTGATGTAGATGGACAAATAAAACCAAATGAAGAAGAACAAACATTCATGTAGCCGGAAGATGTGGAAGTTCCTGACAGCCAGGAAGGAGGAGGGACAGTATGATATAAAGTGGGGTGCGATCAATCCTTGCAGACAGGATCCAGCCAAGACAGAGGAATCACCTGCTGCAAGCTGACAGACTGCCACCACAGTAATGGAGTTCCTAAAAGTCTTCCAGTTAATACAAGGTGCCAGATTGTTTTAAACTTGGGAAATTGAGAGTCCTAGTTAATTTATATCTTCTATTCTCTGTTTCTGAAGACTATGTAGTCAAAGTACATAACTTAGTCAGAAGGAGAGGAAAAAAAGCAGTAAGATTAATATTCAACACCCATATTCACAGTATTTAATAGTAGACGATAGATGCTAAATGAGTATGTGACAGCTGATGTCAAGGACTCATGATTTTAAACTTCAGAAGGACAAGGCTTCATTCAGGCACGTGTTTGGTTCAGCTTTTTCCTATGTACTGGAGTAGTTGGGAGCAGACAAGGAGAACTGGCAAGTCTTTCCTCTCTCAAATTAGCACAAAATGAGTGAGAGCAGCTTCCAGCACCCAACCTCTCAAGTTTGCACTGAGAATTTAAATAGTCCTGAAGCGTTGTTGGGAAAGCACATAAAGGAAAAATGCTATTTCTACTTGTGAAAAACTGCTTTCAGCAACAGCTTCCCATCCTAGGAAATGGTAAGGGTTAGTGTGGGGTGGATGCTAATTATGGTGGGGAGCACACTGGTACTTGTCAGGGGAAGTACCCTAAAAAAGCTGCAGCTGGAGAGCAGTGAGATTGCTGGTGGCTCAGGAAAGGTTCCTACAACTTGTTCTATCTGCTGTGTTTGTGATGGCTCAAAAGGCCCACGGGTTTGGTCGAATGTGGAGCTGGAGATGCGTGCCTCATGTTTGAAGTAGTGTGGAGAAGGAATAGGCAATAAAAACAAATGTGGGGGGCTTATTTTGCTGAGGAGCAGTTGAGTTTCTTGTGGATAGGGGAAAAGACTGTGTGGTTGAGTGAGCTGGGTGAGCTGAGATGAGTTACTGGGTTGTTTAAGGGCAGACTTAGGCACTAGTAGAGAACTTGTGTGCTCAATATCCTCATGTATAGCCAAGAAAAGTATTAAAAGCACCTGATGTATTCATATTAATTGAAAAGCAGTTGCATTAACCAAGTACATATGTGATAGGTATTTAGTGAGCTACTGTATTTCTCATTTAGCTGATTCCAGTAAGTTAACCAAATCATTTGAAAGAGTCGGAAAGCAAGAGAGAGCTCATGCCTATATTTTAGTGCCGACTTCTACAAGATAAAGTGTAATGATGGTAATTAAAAGTTGCCTACTCTGCTTTGCCAGAAGGCTACCTTTTAGGAGAGGCTGTTGTACTTGTACTGTGTGTGTTAATTAATAAAACACTTGTACTTGGCAGCTCTATTAAGGAATGTGATTTTATGGTGAATTCAAGATTTCATACCTCTAACATCTGCTTTTACTTATGCCTGAAAAAAAGTTGGAAATGAAGTGTGGAATGTTTCATTACTGTGCTTTGATGCATAAGGTGCATTATCCTCTTCCTTAAAGCGTGATGAAGCTGTGACCTCAATCCCCTGAGTGTGAGCAGACATCAGTAAGTGACACAGTAAGTGACTCCCTGTTTACGGAGCAGTGTATCCATAGATGGTCCTTGTCCAAGGTCTGTTGGACCTGCTGCAGGTATGGATCATAGTCTGGATAACTGGAGGAATGGCTGAAATCTGCTGGGCTGGGAGAAGCAGAAAAGAGAAACACCAGGGTCTCTCTCTAAGAACTAAAGCGGCTGAGAAGTTTGTGATGAGCCAAGAGATACAGCATGAGCTCTTTTTAGGGGAAGGAATATGTTTATAGACTTCACCTCAGACCCTTCTTAAAAAACAAACTGCCTCTATGCAAGAGAGATGTGGAAGAACAAAAACTCTTTTCTTATTTCCTAGGCTGTCTTTGTCAGCTTGTAAAGCTGCAATACATGGGTCTGTGAGAAATTTGCACCTTTCTTGTGCAGAAGACTGGGTTAAAGACTGCAGTTTTCCTCTAGAGAATTGTAGATCTCTCTTCTGTCTTGCCATAATTGTAGCGACCAGCTCTGGGCTACACGGCTGCTGTTAATCCAGCCTTTGCCTGCTTGCTTATGGATTCAGACATTCTATCTGAATTAACATTTTTGAGTGAAATGTTTCTATGAATGGCAGCTTTATGGTCAGCAGAAGCATGGACTGGTCTGCAGGTGTGTTAGTTCAATGCCAGAACTGGACTATGGAAGTTCTGAAAGCTAAGCATTGCGCTTATCCAGTATGTTTTCATTTTCAAGCAATTTCAAAGTGTGAAATTAAGTATTGCCTTATGGCTTTGGGGTAGGGTTTTTTGCTGTGGGTTTTTGTTTTTTTTTGTTGTTGTTGTTTTGTTTTAAAGGAATGAAGTATATTTTAAGTTGTTCATTGCTTTTTAGTATCTCATGAACTTTGCCTTGTGGTATGCCTGTGCCCTTTGCTGACTTCCTGACTCTTTAAAATTTTGAATGAAAACATTAAGAAAAATAAGAATGTTCTGAAAACTGTTGTTCTGCCTTTTATTTAAAGGGGGCAAACTTATTAATATGTCCTACGCCTTTACTGTTGGTAACTGTAAGCTCAGCGTGAATCTGTCTGTAGAGTGCCTTCTCCTACTGTTAAGTCCCGAGCAGTGTAATTGTGCAGTAGCACTTAGAAAATAGACAGCCTGGGCTGTGAGTCTTTTAATTGAATTTTAGCTGTTAACTTTATTTCTAAGATCTTAGTCTACTTTACAAATCTTGTTCTATCACACATGAAAGATGCTTGATTTTTTTTAATGTACTTTTTTTTTCTTTTAACCCCTTTTAAGCTTTGCTCAGTTCTATGATAAAAAGGTGGAATGGGGATTCATGGTTGAAGACAGTAGTCTTAGCAATAAGAAGATGAAAGTTGGTAAGGGTAAAAAAAAAAACATCTTTATTTAAAAACACTTTAACTAGAAGGCAGCAGCTCTTCACTTAGTGCATTCCTGCTTGCTATAGATCATAAACTCCAGTGTGTACAGCTTTTGCCAAGCCTTTAACCTTGCTACATTTTTGTAACAACTGCAGCTTGTTAGTACATGGTAATTGCAGCTATTTCTTCAAAATCATAAAGACAATAGCTCTTTTGCTACAGCATACAAGCAGAAGCCTAAGTGTATATATACTAATGAACTTAAAATGTCAGTGAAGTAGCAAGCTGAGGTCAAATCCATTCAAATTCTGCCTTCGAATTCAAAAGGAGGACATTCAGTCCCTGAGGTTGTTGGGGATGTGCCGCTCTCTGTGCACTGTTTTGAGTGTCACTGACCCCAGAATGCCTTTAGGATTGTGGGATCTTGTCTTACACCCACAGCGGCAACATGCAAGGTCCAGGGGAGGCTTAGTGCTGTGTGACCCAAACAGCGGCCAGATTTTTTATTTGGCCTTGCAACTGGAAAACAGAGCCTGGTTTGTTTTGGTTAGTAGTACGGCTACAGCTATTAATGCTGAAGAGTGTTATCTTGGATTTATAATGAATAATGATATGAAAATGCCACCAGTGCCCAAAAAAGCAAACTGAATTCTAGAATTTTTACGGAAAAGGACAGAAAACAAAACAGAAAACATTATAGTATTAGTGTAGCTGCATCTTGAATACTGTGTGTTGTAGTGGTCCCATCATTGTAAGAAGCGTGTCATAAAGAATCTGTCACTGGAAGGTTTTATTTAAAGAGGAGACGAGACAACACCTATCAGGAATGTTACAGCCTTGGGAAATGACAAGGGAAGTGAAATCATGGTGTAATTTTTTCAAGTGTCTTTCTACATGGATCCATGATTTATATTACCACTGCAGGGACTTCTCTTAGTCCACTTAGTAACTGTGGTTTTGCTTACAATTTACAGTGTGCAAGTATGCACGAGTATGTTCCCATTCTAAATCCTCCAGGTTGCCTTCCTACTGCAATTTACTCTTCTTCTGTTCTCCAGCCTCAGGATTCCCCTTAAAAATCAATTTCCTCCTTAGAGTTTGTAATCCATTGGCTCAGTTCTGCTCTGCTGCATAAGCAAATCTCCCCCAGGATATTACCTAGAAGGAACTAGCAGGATATACTAGTGTTAAGTTCAATGACCCATTAGGTAATTAGTTAAGACTTGTTTTGCATCTGATTTATTACATTTTACCAAATGTTAAAATTCTTTAGCTGGAATGACTGTGTCACTGGAAAAAATGTTGCTTATCAGACATTGCATTTGTTACTCTATATCAAATTTTGAATGTAATGTAACATGGAACTAGTATTTTGACAAGTGCTTTTGTTATATAAACTCCTTGCTTTAGATTACCTTCCTGTATTGTTACGACCCAGGGCCGTAGCAGGTTCGTGATTCCCTCGGGCTAAATTAAGGTGAAACGACACCAAATGATCGATTTAACATTTTATTTGACATTCAGTGGAACGACTTAACTTTGAAAACTTGGAAAGCATAAGGGGGTTGATAGCTGGGGCTCTTAGCAGAGCGTTTCTAAGAAGGAAAAGAAGATGGAAAAGAGAAAGAGAGGGAAAGATCTGTCACTGCCCTTGGATTCAGCGAGGACGAGGATGACAACGGGTGGGTGGGCATGCGGATTCTGGTGGCGGGGGCGTGCTAACGGGCAGCCGTGAGGATCTTCAGGTGGGGGGCAGCTCACAGGTGGCTCCCTGGGGCCGGGTCTTTTACAGTCTCATCACCACTTCCATGGCTGGTTCCAGAGAGTTCTGAGTCCTCTGAGCAGGCATCGAGCAGGGGCTAAATGTGAGGGGTGGTTGGAAGCCCTTTCCTCAAATAGCGGCTGTGTGACCCAGGCTGTCGTGGTGAGTCACTCACAGGGGCCCATAGGGCTGTGTATCCCCTGTTTGGCCTCCACCTCTGGTCTCACCAGACTCCTGCCCCTGTGCAAACCCATCAACGCACGTTAACTCTTTCAGTCCCTCACATGCATGTGGAAAGGGTCTGTGTATCTTTTCAGTACCAAAACCATGTCAAGAGCTTTGATTCCTGTTTTATTGTTAGATGATTCTATGATTCTATGTTTTGTGATATACGATTGATTTAACCCCAAATATGGATTTAAGGGCTTCTCCTGCTATAAAAGAGGAAAATAAGGATATGCAAATACATGAGAATGCAGAGGAAGTGAAGAATGTTGGAAGAGCTGTGATTGCTCTATGGCAGGCTACAGCACATTGTACAGCTGTTACTGCCAGGGAGCCTGTCTTCATTCCTGAGATTTGTTGGCAGCCACCTTATGATCTGCAATGTTGAAACCTTGCAACAACTTGAACCTATTAAAAAAAAACTTCTGTCTGCACTAGTTCTGAGAAAAATCTGTGAACTCCTTTGGGAAGCTGGCAGCTGCTTTCTGAGCTGCAGACTGGACTTCAAAGAATTGGCTAGCATGACAAAGTCCATGAAAGAGTTGCAGACCCTGAAAGTCTCTTAATCTGAAATCTACAAAGATATATTAAGCCATGTTCTGCTTCATGTATGCTACAGTAAAGAAGAGATCACTGTTGCTTCTATGAAAATGAAGCCCCCACTTCTCTAGTGGCTGTTTTTGTCTCTGCCTTTGAGTCTCTGCACTCTTATTTTTGCCTTTGATGCAGTCCTTTTGGACTTGCATTGTCACATATTTCAGTGTAGATCCAGCTACAAGGCCTTCCTGGTAGCGTGGTGTTGAGGAAAGCCCATTTTCAAAGTTGTAGCTATGTATCTTACAGCAAGTACGGTGACACAGTAAGTTGCAATTTATGATTCTTTGGGAACAGTAACAAGAAAGCAAGAAGTAGCAATAAATAGATGAAGGGGTAATAATCCTGGTTGCATCCAAAATGAGAAAGAATCTTTTTTTTTTTTTTTTACTTCATTTTTGATGTTTTTGTGTCTGGCAGTAAATGGTCACTGCTGTTAATCACACCTCTTACTGTATATCAATTATAAAAAACTTGGACCTGAAAGAAGAGCAATTATCTGAAGCACTGGAGTGATCTGACTGCAGAATGTCATTGCAGTCTTGGTTCTCCCTTCTGCAGTCAGAGTTACTAGATTTGTGTGATATCTTGGGTTATTACACAGACATTAAAGTTTTTTTCCACAATTTGAAAACATTCCTTCTTTAGCGTGGCTTAGATGCTTGCAGTGCCCTGGAATAGTTTAGAAATGGTTGCTGAGTCGACTTTATGTCCTCTAACTTAGATACTTAGAAGTGAAGAGTGTATATTCCGGATCCCTTCAGAGAAACATCTTGAATGATTAATCTCATCATTATGTTTTGTTTTATTGGGTTTCGGTGGTTGTTTTGGGTTTTTTGTTTGTTTGTTGCCAAATATACATCCACTACAGGATGGGATAAATCAGCCTCTGGAGATCTCGTGTTCCCTTTCAGCAAATGTGGTGTTGTACCGGATTATATGAATGCATGATGAGCCATATGCACAATGTGTTCCAGGGTTTTCCATTGGGTAAGCTCTTTATAAACAGAGCTCCCCTCTGCAAGGGCCTCTTTATGCTGAGTCAGGCAGAAACTTCAAATGCTGTTTGTAAACTATTGTGAGCAATGGAAACCCTTTCAGGCAGCACGGAGTTTAGAGGGCTGTAACAAAGTCTGCTCTTGACCCAGCTGTGATATATTGATATCAGAGTTTACTGAAGTTGGCCTTCAGTTACAGTAATTATTTGTGAAGTTTTTGCTATCAGCTTTTTTTTTTTTAGATGAAGAGGAAAAGGAAGCTTTTACTAAAGACTTAATTTTTAAATTCTATTTCTACTTTGTAATTATTGACAGACTAAATTCCTCTGAAAGTGGAAGTGGAAATGTTTGACAACAGAGGATGAAATAATGGAAATAATAAATTTTGATAGTGAAGCTTCGTTGCAGCAAGATGCTACTTTCCAACTTGTTTTGTAGATTGTATCTTTAAATGACACATGAAGCATACAGACAGCTCTGATTTAAATTCCTAAACTGTCTTTTAAGTGGTGCTGATGGGCAATGCGAAAGAGAAACAGAACAATTTTTTCCTACAGAAGTGCTATAAAATATTTAGAGCTTTGCTGTACTTTTGTGCTTGAAAAAACTTATTTGGAGACTTCTTTGCAAAACTCAAAATCAAGTTGCAGATTGGGCTCTGAACTTTGTGTTCCTCATAATGAGGGATTCCTGTACATGCTTCCTCCTGACAGAGGCATACGATACTCCTAGGATCACACTGTCTGTAACTTCTTACGACAAGCGTGAGAAGGAAGAAAAAAATCCTGTTGCTACCATAAATTGTCACCTCTGTTTTTGGGGAACTGTGGTGTCTGTTGGTATAGGTGAGAGACCTGCCTCTGTGGAAAAGATCTGTTCCTTTAAAATTCTTCCAGGTGGGAAAGGACAGTTACTGTTTTGGTGAAAGGAATCTAGAGACGATTCTTGGATCAAATCAGATTCACAGGGGAAGAGCAGAAGGGACTGTGGAAATGAGCTACAGCAAAGGACAAAAATCCCTACAATATGTTTGTGCTGGGGATGGAGGCCTGCCATATGCAAATATTTACATCTTCACAAATCCAAACAAATGTCTCTTGCTTGAGAAAGAGATTGTTTGTTAGTTTCTTTAGTTGGCAGTGGGGAAAAGCTGGGATGTGAAATGGTCTAAGAGCTTTTAAATATAAGGCAGTAGTGCCTGAAAACATTTTCTCTCAAGGACAAATAAGGAATATTTTCTGCTGTTCATAAGGACCCATCCTGATAATGTGCCAAGGCTGCAAGAACAACAACCTTCTTGATTAAAGTTAAGAGTGCAATTTTGGTGCAGTGAGTGAAAGCAAGAAGTGTCATTCTTGTAAGAACAAGGCAAAGAACACAAACACAATCCTGTTGAGGAACACCAGGGACACACAGGCTAAAGAGGTGTTCAAGCATTGGAGCAAAGTGGAAAAGTAAATGAGGAAAGGAAAACAACAGGAATATAAAAACAGGCAGAGTAACAGTAAAGAGACATATCTGGCTGTGCTTCACTTCTGCACTTGCCGATGCTCTTGCACTTTTAGTTTGGGGCAAACTGAAATTTATTGGACTGAAAGATTGTGAGGTCAGCAGCTGCTGTGCCATTGCAGGTGCAGTAACTGCCCCACGTAGGTGGTCATGTCCCCTGTACATTGTGATGGATGCATGATGGTTCTGCTGCAGCAGTTGAGTGAACAGGAGCAGAGCCAAGCCCAGCCTGCAAGTAGAGCAGGGAAGCCTTTGTGAGCTTCGATGGGCTTTGTGATGGCACATGTCTCTGTTCTGCTGGAGGTGCTAACCCTTGCTGGGTTAGCTTGCCCGTAACTCGGTGCTGGAGGATGCTCTACAGCATAAGGATGACTGCTGTGCCAGCAACGCCAGACCAGAGGGAAGAGGGGACAGCTGCTCTCCAGTGAGACAAAGAGCTGGAAAGGGGGAATATGTTCAGCAGCACCGTAGTTCACCCACTGTTTGCCAGCAGCTCTGTTGCCTGGTAACCTCTCTGGGAACACTTTTTCTGCACCTGGATTGTGAAAGTTACTAAAAATTATCATGCCAAAGCTGTAGCCATGATGCACTTTCTGACTAGATTTTATTTTTACCCCTCTGTGGCCTCTTACTTACCTCCTCTTTAAGAACTATATATCCTCAACCCTTTTAGAAAGATCATGGCTCAAAATTGCTGTCAGGCAAAAAGCATAGTAGTGATTTCTTCAGAAGGTGAAATGTTTTCTTATTAAATAACAGTCCTCAGATTTCAGATTAGTCTAATTAAGTGTCTAATTTTAAGCCTAGTTCAGCTTTCAGTTTCCCAGATGCTGTTTAGCTTGAAACTGAAGGGCTATTCTTTTTCCTGGTTTTCATAGAAGAAAATTCTATCTTCTACTTCCCAAAAAGCTTGAGGAAGTTCCTGGGTTATGTCACTTAATTTTGAATTTCAAACTTCTGGCAATTTCATTGCCACTACAAGTGGCAGCCCCTTTTTGAGTGTGTTGCACAAGTGTTCTGGTTTTATTTAGTGAGGGGGACTAGGGTGGCAGCTTCTGTAAGAAGCTGCTAGAAGTTGCTCCTGTTTGTTCAGTGGACTCGTCTGGGCCTAGGGCGGACCCGCTGCTGGCCAAGGCTGAGCCAATTGATAGCAGAATGTCCTGTGATAACGCCTCTGCGATAACGTATTTAAGAAGGGGAAAACAGAAGAAAAAGAGAAGAGACGATGTGAAGATGCTGAGTGGGGGCAGAGAGGGGGAGGCGTGAGCCTTGTGGGCCTTGCAGCCCTCACCCTCTGGCCTCCCACTGGGCAGCCGACTGGGCCCAACTCGGCCCAGCAGCACTGCAAGAAGTGGAGATGAGATGTGAATGAGATGTAAAAAGATCCTGAAGAGGTGTCTGCCAGCCTGTTGTGAAGAATTTTCTTTGTGAGAGGAATGGCTGCATACCCCAAGGGCAGGGAAGAAGGAGGGGGAGCAGTAATGCTGCTCCTGGCCGAGATTCCCCTGCAGCCCGTGGTGCAGCCCATGGTGGAGCAGGCTGTGCCCCTGCAGCCCATGGAGGCCCACGGAGGAGCAGAGATCCCCCTGCAGCCCGGGGAGGACCCCATGGTGGGGCAGGCGGAGGCCTGAAGGAGGCTGTGGCCCGTGGAGGGCCTGCGTTGGGGCAGCCGTTCTGGAGGGACTGCACCCCGTGGAAGAGATGACCCACGCCGGAGCAGTTCATGAAGGACTATGGCCCGTCGGAGGGAGCCCACACTGGAGCAAGGGAAGAATGTGAGGAGTTCTTCCCCCGATGATGAAACAGCGACGTGAAACGTGATGAACTGACCGTGACCCCCATTTCCTCTTCCCCCCTGTGCCGCTCGGGGACGGGGTGGGGGAGGAGGAGTTAGGGGGAGGTGCTCTTGTTCTCTGTCTCATCATCCTGCTGGTTTTAGTAATAAATGAATAGTTTTCCCAAAGTCGAGTCTGTTTTGCCTGTAATGATAACTTTAAGTATTTCTCCCTGTCCTTATTTCAAACCTCGAGCCTTTTTTCCTGATATTATCTCCCCCTGTTCTCTCGGAGGGTGGGGGGAGTGATAGAGAGACTATGTAGTCTGGTCCCGATCAGGGCTAAGCTATAATAACAAGGAGCATAGTCCCCAAGAAGTCTTCATTATTAAATCAAGATAATTTTGCTTTTTTTTCAGCAACCCCAATTTGCATTGATATCACAAGACGATATTGTACTCAACTTGATAATTGATCTAGGCTTGCAGTGAGACTTCAATCTACATGGATATTAAATTATATCTGAGCCATAGAGCTATAAAGAAGCATGTTTCAGGGGCTTCCGCCACTAGTTACCACTTTTTGATTGCTAGTTGGGCAGAGATCATAAAATCATAGAATAGTTTGGGTTGGAAGGGAGTTTAAAAGTCACCTAGTCAAACACCCCTGCAAGAAGCAGGGACATCTTCAACCAGATCAGGTTGCTCTGTGCCTCATCCAACCTGGCCTTGAATGTTTCCAGGGATGGGGCATCCACCACCTCTCTGGGCAACCCGTTCCAGTGTTCTGCAACCCTCATTGTAAAAATATTTTCCTAATATGTAACCTGAATCTACTTCCCTCTGTTTTAAAACCATTACCCCTAGTCACAACAGGCCCTACTGGAGAGTCTCTCCCCATCTTTCCTGTAGGCCCCCTTGAAGTACTGGAAGACCGCTATCAGGCCTCCCTGGAGCCTCCTCTTCTCCAGGCTGAACAGCCCCAGCTCTCTCAGCCTGTCCTCACAGGAGAGGTGCTCCAGCCCTCTGATCATCTTCGTGGTCCTCCTCTGGACCTTCTCCAACTGGTCCATGTCCTTCTTATGTTGGGGACTCCAGAACTGGACACAGTACTCCAGGTGGCGTCTCACGAGAGTGGAGTAGAGGGGCAGAATCCTCTCCCTTGACCTGCTGGCCACACTCCTTGTGATGCAGCCCAGGATGCAGTTGGCTTCCTGGGCTGCAGAGGTGCATTGCTGGCTCATGTTGAGCCTCTCGTCCACCAGCACTCCCAAGTCCTTCTCCTCAGGGCTGCTCTCAATCCATTCTCCTCCCAGCCTGTATTTCTGCCTGGGATTGCCCTGACCCATGTACAGGACCTTGCACTTGGCCTGGTTGAACTTCATGAAATGACACACAGCTTGGTGTTGTCAGCGAACTTGCTGAGGGTGCACTCTATCCCACTGTCCATGTCGCCAACAAAGATGTTGAACAGGGCCGGGCCAAATACAGACCCCTCGGGAATGCTACTCGTCACCAAGCTGTTGACCACCACTCTTTGAGTGTGGCCATCTAGCCAATTCCTTATCCACCCAGTGGTCCATCGCCAAACTCATGTCTCTCCATTTTAGAGAGAAGGATGTCATGTGGGACAGTGTCAAATGCCTTGCACAAGTCCAGGTAAATGACGTCACTTGCTCGTCCCTTGTCCACTGATGCTGTAACCCCATCACAGAAGGCCACCAAATTGGTCAGGTGTGATCTGCCCTTAGTGAAACCGTGTTGGCTCTCCATGTGCCTTAGTATGGTTTTCAGGATGATCTGCTTCATGACCTTGCCAGGCACAGAAGTGAGGCTGACCGGCCTGTAGTTGCTGGAGTCTTCCTCGTTTCCCTTTTTAAAAATGGGGGTTATGTTGCCCCTTTTCCAGTCATTGGGCACCTCAGCCTCTCCACATCCTGGGTAACCAGCTCACCCATTTCCTCCCAGAGTGGGCCTGCATTCTCCCTGGACTTCCATTTGTCCCTTATGTACCAGTAGAAACCTTTCTTGTTGCCCTTGTCATCCCTGGCCAGATTCAATTCTGTCAGGGCTGTAGCCTGCCTCACCTGATCCCTGGCCTCTCGCACAGCCTCTCTGTAATTCTCCAGGCTCCCTGTCCTTGCTTCCACTCTTTGTAGGCTTTCTCCTTGATTTTCAGTTGGTCCAGGAGCTCCTTGTTCATCCATGCAGGCCTCCTGGGTTTTTTGCCTGACTTCCTCTTCATCGGGATGCATCACTGCTAAGCTTGGAGGAGGTGCTCCTTGAATATGGACCAACTTCCCTGGGCCTCTTTTCCCTCCAGGGCTGCCTGCCATGGCACTTTGCCCATCAGGTCCCTGAAGAGGCCAAAGTCTGCTCTCCTGAAGTCCAGGGCAGAGAGCTTGCTGCACAGCCTCCTTATTCCCCTGTGGATCTTGAACCCCAGCATCTCATGGTCACAGCACCAAAGCCTGCCCTTGAGTTCCACATCTCCCACCAGTTGGTGAGAATGAGGTCGAGCATGGCACCTACAGTTTCCAGAAGAATAATATTAACAATTTTTCTCCTGCAGGAAATAAGGCATCTTTAAGGCTTTATTCTGATTTAGAAATCTTGAAATATCAGAATTGTTCTGAGAAAATACGTTATCAGCTTTGTCTAGAAGCCAGTGATATTTATCTGTATGCTTTAACTCTGCATTTGGAATAGCTCTGAGCTGAATATATTACTTGATTTTTAATCTTGCTGTTATATAAAATATTGTCTTAAAATGATAACTTTCCAGTACTACTTTCTAGTCAATACTTTGCTTAGGCTGACTTTGTGCTTTTCATAGACATCGGCCTTGTAAAAAGTTATGATACCATAAAAAGCATCTTTATGTTATTTGGGCTTTACAAAGGTAGGCTTTTTAGGATATGGTTTGTGGGAGAATAAGTGGAATAAAGGAATGGTTTAATCTCATGTACAGTTCTTGAAAAAGATTATTAGGTAGGAGGGGCCCACAAGAGGGCCTCTGTCCTGAAAATTTTCTCTGATCTACTTTTAAAAAAGAAAAGTTCTAAATGCAAAAAAAAAAAAATGCAGTTCCTTCTATTAATGCATATTTAATTCCTTGGAAACTGTATCGAAGATGTATTGTTAATGATGAAAACCAAATCAAAACTCATTCTGGCCTTTGAAATCACTTGACAGTTTTTCCTCTCCTGTTTAAAAGCTTGTACGAGAGACTTGAATCAGTCTGGTTAATGCTTTTTCTGTAGTAACTCCAATGGCAAGAAGTCTCATGCTGGAGTCAGTGGCCTGAATGTGCAGGGACTTCTTGAGCAGGGTTAAACCTGTCACAAAGACCAGACTCCAAAGAGCAGCAAGCTCTGTGCATTAACTAACTCAAGTGTTTGAGTCCTTCTGCTCCCCTGTGCCAGTGTCAGTAGCTCATGTACAGCAGCAGCTGAGTAGGTGTTGCACAAATTTCCTGGCAGTTCACTGGCATGTGTGCAGTGAGTTTGTAGGGGCTTTTTTTGCCTTGCTTGCTTCAGCTCCATCTGTGTTTCATATTGGAAATCTGCAGCTGTATGGATGTTTGCAAAGAATTCCTTGGCCAGCAAGCTGTCAAACACCAGCCAGGGAAAATTACACTTTGGATGGAGGAATGGTCTCATCTCTCTGAAATGACTTATTATCTTGATTTCATGGTGCTGAGTCCAGTAGGAGGAAAATTAGTGGCTAGCAGTGTTTCTGCTTCGGTTTAATTGGAAGAGGTTGCTCAAAAGAGGCTTGTTTGGTTCTGGTGATTTTTGCATTTAATTACATCTTTTCTTTTTCCTATTCCCCAAGTGCATGGCAAGCATTTTGAATTTGGTGCCAAAATTAATCTTTTTGCTAACAGGCAGACATGGACCTCCAGGCAGACATGGAGTGGGGGTTTTGGTATTCTGAAGGGTAAGGTGAGGGTGTGTTGAACAAAGAGAAACTATTTGACTGTAGATGAATGAATTTGCATCAAAGTTAATGTATGTCTCTCTTCTTAAAACAAATTTTCTTTTTCTAAAAGCTGTCTACATTTTAAAAGAACCTTTACCATCTTCTTAATCTGGTGATATATGTTTGCGGTTAACTCATAATTATTCCCAAAATAGAGACTTATAAAACAGATAAAAGGCCTTCTCAAAAGGGAAGTAGGAACATATTTCTGTCCAAATTAAGGTAAAACTTGAACTTACTGTTATGTAATGGTATAGATATTATATGTCATATTTATGTAGTAGCAGAGATTTCTGACAGTACCATGGCACAGCAGAAATCATGATCTTCTGCTACAAAGATGACTGCAATTTTAACTTCTGTGACCCTTAGTGAATCACTGCACGGGAAGTCTTCCACCTGGGAAAGTCTCCCATACAAAATCTTTTTTTAGGAGAAATTAAATTTAAAAATATGTAAAGACTGGGCTATAAATAAAAAAATCTTCAACAATAGAACCTGATTAAAAATGAATGAGGCAAACAAGCCTCAGTCCCTGCGGTCTCCCAAGAGTTGGGTTATGTGGTTTTTATTGCAGGTGGAGGGGGAGCTGCTGGTGTCTGAGCTGTGCATGGCCTTGGACTTCAGGGAGTGTGTGAGCAGAATGTGAGACAAGCAATGCCTGCTGCAGCAGGAGCTGACTCCGTTCCACAAAAACCACCTAATGCTAATCCTGTTGCTAATCCTGAATGCAGTTCCCAGGCACCCACAATTTAAAATGTGCATATATAAAAACCTGCAGCATAAGGTGCTGCCCAGTCTGCAGCTCAAATGTCATCTTGTCAGACTGATACTGGGAAGTGGGAAGTAGATTGTTTAATGTAATGTCCTAATATCAAGTCAAACGTGGAATTTTTTATTTACTGACTGTCCAGCTTTCCCAGGATGAAACACTCAGCAGAGAAATGAGTTTAAAATATTTGTCTGTAATTGTATTTCTCTTCTGTGTAATCGTGAAAATTAGTGGACAGTCTTCTATCCCTTCAAGGTCACTTTCACCCCTGTCTTTAGGTAGTGGGGATAGGTGAAGGGCCCTCTGAGTCCACTCACAATTGTTTCCTATGATAAGAGCGTATGTGGTGTCTGTTTTCAATCCATGAAAATCCATGGGTCTATGAAGTTGTAGTGAACAAAGTATTCTGGGGCATCAGTGGTGATTTCAGGACACAGGGAAAATCTTTAAACCACCTGGAGTTTTGCTGAAGATTCCCCAGTACTTCAAACTGAGGCTTAAACTGATACCAGCTTTTTATTGTGGTATGTCATTTGTTTTCCTTGGTGTGGAAAAAATGTGAAAACCAAGGAGGCAAAGCAGGGAGGATGCTGCTAAATGCTGTATGATGCTAAATATATTAATACCTACTATAGAAGCAGCTTTCCTTCTTCAGGATTAATTTTGCTGAGAAATAAATGTGAAGCACTTGAGAAATGAGTCATTCAATTTGCCCTTCCTGGTTAAACTTAGGAAAACGCATTTTAATGTTTACTAATGTAACTGTAGCTATGAAGACTTTTGCTAAAGAATTCTCAATTACATTACTGGTGACTGATTTGGTTTCTGTATGTTACTTCAATATGCATCTCTGCTGGGGAGGCGAGATGAAAGCCTGATTGTGCAGGACCTTCATTGTTTCATCACATTTTTGAATGGATCAAGAATATACTCAACTTTGCATAAAAAATTTCCCAGCTCTGCTGACTTGCCATAATGTGTGCTGCCGAAGTGTCACGCGTTGGGATTACTTAGAGGTGTCTCATTCTTGCTTTGCAGGCAAAAGTGGCCACTTGCACAGAAGTCAAACACAACCATTTATGTATAGTTTTATATCTTCTGCACTAATCATCAGTGTTAAAGAGGCACTGCCAATAAGTGCATGGAGTATGCTGGCCATTTGTACGGTCAAGGTTTTGTTGCTCTTTGCACTTTGGTACTGAAGAATTTGATAGAGAGGAAAAGATCAAAGAGGGCAATAATGCTGCTATAGTTTTCTCTCTTTTCCACTCTGGAAGAAAGGGTATCCAAGATGCTTTCCTTTGGAGTAGCAGAGGAAAGGCAATCTGAGCTGATAATTGATTTTTCTACAGTGCAGAAGGCCAAATAGTGACTCATGAGTTACATCTCTTTTGCAAAGCAGTCTTTTGACCTGAGAGAATGACAAATGACTGTGTGACGTACCAGCTCCTCAGCACAGAGAAGTCGTCTTGCTGCCGGTCCAGAATGGTTCACAGTGTTTCTACTTCTGAAACAATTAGGGTCCAGGCTTGGTTGAGCAGCAGGATTTCTGGGATGGTTGACAGCTACCATGGCATGGAAATAAACTGTCCTGGTATCACTGCAGGTTGTAGGTCCTGTAAGGACCTTTCTGATCACTGCATTCACTTGTGCAGTCAATAAAAAATTAAAACAAAAATTTTATCTAAGTATTAGTACTTAAAATGATTGCTCATAAAAATCCCTGACATATGGAAACACGCAAAAGCAAAGCTGCTTTAATGTGTTTAAAACAACAAAAAACCCAACATGCTGATAACTACAACCATCAACTGAGCAGGAAGGTCAAAAATAAAAAACGCTGCAGGAATTGCAGCTGAAAAGCCAAATGCAGAGGGGAAAAAATCATGCAACAGCAGGTCCAATATAGAAAGCTGTTTGAAGTTGTCTGCATGTGCCTGACTTTGCAAGCTCAAGCTGGAAGTAACAAAACTAAAATAAGCTCTCTTTGTTATGAATCATTATTGACTAAATGATTTATAGGGCAAGTAGCTTCTACAAGTGACTGTAAATGCAGGTGATTTTATATTGCCTTTCTTGCTGATTGGGATAAGGTCACTTTGACTCCATGTGACATTTCTTTGGATTAATTACAAACTTTCCATACAGTCCTCCATCCTTGAGACACATAGCATGGTAAGATAGTGCCTAACTAATTTGGTGGCCTTCTATGACGAGGTTACAGCATCAGTAGACAAAGGACAAGCAGCTGATGTCATCTACCTGGACTTGTGCAAGGCATTTGACACTGTCCCACATGACATCCTTCTCTCTAAAATGGAGAGACATGGGTTTGACGGATGGACCACTGGGTGGATAAGGAATTGGCTAGATGGCCACACTCAGAGAGTGGTGGTCAACAGCTTGGTGACGAGTGGCATTCCTGAGGGGTCTGTATTTGGCCCAGCCCTGTTCAACATCTTTGTTGGCGACATGGACAGTGGGATAGAGTGCACCCTCAGCAAGTTCGCTGTCAACACCAAGCTGTGTGGTGCCGTTGAGACACTGGAGGGGAGAGATGCCATCCAGAAGGATCTGGACAGGCTGGAGAGGTGGGCCCATGCAAACCTCATGAAGTTCAAGCAGGCCAAGTGCAAGGTCCTGCACATGGGTCAGGGCAATCCCAAGCTCAAATATAGGCTGTGCGGAGAATGGATTGAGAGCAGCCTTGAGGAGAAGGACTTGGGTGTGCTAGTGGATGACAAGCTCAACATGAGCCAGCAATGCACCTTTGTGGCCCAGAAAGCCTACCACATCCTGGGCTGCGTCAAGAGGAGCGTGGCCAGCAGGTTGATGGAGGTGATTTTGCCCCTCTACTCTGCCCTGGTGAGACCCTACCTGGAGTACTGCATCCAGTTCTGGAACCCGCAACATAAGAAGGACATGGACCAGCTGAAGAGGGTCCAGAAGAGGGCCACGAAGATGATCAGAGGGCTGGAGCACCTCTCCTATGAGGACAGACTGAGAGAGCTGGGGCTGTTCAGCCTGGAGAAGAGGAGGCTCCAGGGAGACCTGATAGCAGTCTTCCAGTACCTCAAGGGGGCCTACAGGAAAGACAGGGAGAAACTGTTCAGTAGGGCCTGTTGTGATAGGACAAGGGGTAATGGTTTTAAAATAGAGGGAGGTAGATTTAGATTGGATATTAGGAAAAAATTTTTTACAATGAGAGTTGTAGAGCACTGGAATGGGTTGCCCAGAGAGGTGGTGGATGCCCCATCCCTGGAAAGCTTCAAGCCCAGGTTGGATGGGGCTCTGAGCAACCTGATCTGATTGAAGATGTCCCTGCTCCTTGCAGGGGCGTTGGACTAGATGACCTTTGAAGGTCCCTTCCAACATTAACTATTCTATGATTCTAGGACTTTTGGAGGTAGAATGATTGATACCAAAGAATGACAAAGTTAATAGCAACTTTTTCACTTCCATCAAAAAAATCACACCCTTCCTCATTCTTCTGCTTGGCTACAGCATGCAGATTGCCTGGAGTTTGGGAGAACAATTTCAGAATTGATGAACATCTGAAATAATTGTTCTAAAACAGGGTGTTTTTGCTGTGTACCGCTGTGGTTGCTGGACATGCGATAGTTCTCTTGCAAGTACTTAGCAGGAAATGATAGAATCATAGAATCTTTAAGGTTGGAAAAGACCTCCAAGATTATCAAGTCCAACCATCAACCTAATACCACCATGCCTAATACTATGTCCTGAAGTGCCACATTTACACATCCTTTGCACACCTCCAGGGATGGTGACTCCACCATTTCCCTGGGCAGACTGTTCCAGTGCTTGACCACTCCTTCAGTACAGAAATTTTTCCTAATATCCAACCTAAACCTCCCCTGCCACAACTTGAGGCCATTTGCTCCTGTCCTATTGCTAGTTACTTGGGGAAGAGACCAACACCCACCTCACTACACCCTCTGTTCAGGTACTTGTAGAGAGTGATAAGGTCTCCCCTCAGGCCTACTGTTCTCCAGACTAAACAATCCCAGTTCCCTCAGCTACTCTTCATAAGACTTGTGCTCCAGACCTTTCACCAGCTTCGTTGCCCTTCTTTGGCATGCTTTAGTGACTCAGTGTTCTTCTTGTAGTGAGGGACCCAAAACTGCACACAGTATTCAAGGTGTGGCCTCACCAGTGCCAAGTACAGGGGCACAATCCCTTCCCTGCTCCTGCTGGCCACACTGTTCCTGATACAAGCCAGGATGCTGTTGGCCTTCTTGGCCACCTGGGCACAGTACTGGCTCACGTTCAGCCAGCTGTCAACCAGCACCCCCAGGTCCTTTTCCTCCAGGCAGCTTTACAGCCGCTCTTCTCCAAGCCTTTAGTGTTGCAATCTGCCAATCAGAAGGGTCAGGGAATCAGTGCATCAGGGTGTCAGTTCCTTCACACATCTAAGTAGGTCTTCTTTTCTCCGGGCCATCTCCATCTCCCCACCACAGCAGTGTTCCATAAGTAGTGGAGTTTGTGTGCCTTTTTGATCTTGCTGACTAACAAGGGAAAAGGAGTATGCCCTTATCTTTGTTCCTGACAACAAAATAAAATTAGCATTTTTGAAATAACTGAAAAAAATAAAACAATGCACTGTCATAAAGGATTTTTTTTTGCAATGCTTCTGTCGAGCATTGTAGAATCACAGTATATCATTGTATTATTTAATTTCCAAAATAAAACTGTTAGTTTTTCAGGTCAGATTCACTGTTTGTTATATGAAAAATGTTTAGCATCAATGCATGAAAAATTCATTTAAGCCATCCAAGGTATCAGAATTTCTATAAAGGAAACTGATTAGTAATTGTGGATTTTTCCCAACCTACGGAAAGTAATATTTTTTAATATATTCAACATAATTGCTCATTATATAAGTATGTTAAAATGTACAACACCCTTACTATGTCATCTTTCATTGAATGTCATGCTGTGAATTACAAATCTGTTAATGTAAATTAAGAACTTGCACATTTCAAATGCAAAGATCTATTTTTGATTCCGAGTCTTTTATGAGACCATCTGTGATTGCCAGTTTGTAAGAAGTGGATAGGGGCAATACACACTTCCATGAAGGTTGTACATAAACTCTGTACTCGTTTTAACTACTGTAACATGCAGTTTGGCAGCTTTAGAACACCAATTTTTTGTCTTGAGTTATGATAATTTATGCAGTGTTTATGTACTGAAGCTTTTCCATAACTGCTTTCTGACTAAGAAACCTTAGGAACCCAAATTATGAAAATCATCATTAACTTGGTATGTAGTATAGCTGTCTAGCAGTGATGTCTTTATGCAAGAGATGTGGTTTGCCTTACAAATGAGGATTTAATCATCAGCTCTATACTAGATTAGGACAGGGAAGAAAATCTATCACTACAGGTTAATCAGACATAATGTTGTTTTTTTTTTTTGACAAGGAACTATCTCAGCAGGAAGTGTAGTGCTGTGCTGCTGCACAGATTAAGCTGGCAGAAACCTGTGTTTGAAACTGGGGAGTTCTAGGGTGATTGATAGAGTGCTCTGCAGTTCAGTCCCTTTCCTGGGACTGAAAGGGGTTAGTTGGCTACATTGGGACTGCTGCCTTGCATAACCTACTTGTGCTGAATGTGTTGTCTTGACATCGAACTGCTCAGCAATCAGAACTTGCAGAGAAATTGTGCCTTTTTTTTTCTTCTTTTGAATGTGATAGATTTTTTTTTCTTTTCTCTTCTTTTGCAGGATAGAATTATTCTTTTCAGAGTGGCACTGATGCTAGCCATCAGTGTGGAGAGGCCAGTTCAGCAAGGATAAAGCTGGAGAAAACCCTGAAGGATTCTGGCAAGGTTAGACCATGTTCTCTCTGAGTCTATTCATGGGTAAAAATGTGTTGCTTCTGCCAGCTGGTAAGAGTCTTTTCCTCTTTTGCCAAATTACAAAGTTGCAGTGATCCTATGCATTGTTTTGGATTTATGAAAGTCGAAGTACATGCAGAGTTTTAAAGGAAGGTTTATGCTGTGTCAGTGCTGTTACCTGCAATCCAGCTTGTGTGTGTGTCTTGGGGAAGACCAATGCACACAGTATTACCTAAAGCTATTTGAAATTATGCTGTTTTGTTAGTTTTGAGACTTCTCTTTTTCCTGTAGGACAGAATTGTCTGAGTCAAACAAGCTGTGCAACAGCATCCATGTTGTTAAGACCTGGACTAAGTATGACATGCTGGTCTGGGTCATAAACTGCTGTGTTACCTGGTTGGATGCTAGGGAAGATGGTGATCCTGTGATGATTTAGGCTTGTGAAGATTGAATGGGTAAATAACTGTTCAATGGGTAAATAACTCCGGTCTGAGGCACATACATGCTTGGGATAGAGGCAGAGAGGAAAGCTCAGCTTTGCACAACCTTCCTGAGAAGGGATCTTGAGCAAGACCCATTGATGGACTTTCTGAGGTCACCACTGTTTAGGGCACCAGGGAGAATGGGAAGCAAATCCTTTCTCTGCTGTAAACTTCTCCTGGGCTTTGGGGAAGTCCTTCTTTGTGCTTCAGTTCCTCTGGGACACGACGAGTGCAGGGCCCTGCCATGCAAGGAGGACCACTCAGATACTTGAGTGAGCTGCTGCAGAGAGTCATGTTAAACAATTCTTTGAAATGAATGAGTCTTTGTCAGGCTCTGTCTCGATTTACTGGTTGACTTGGCCATGGCTCTGTATGTAGTTGCTCATAAAATTGTCCTTGCAGCTCTTTGTGAAACTAAAAGTATAATTTTATATATATTTTTAATATATATATGTACTCCATTATTTTTACGTGTGTAAATCTTATGTAGAAGGAAGAAGCAAAGCTTCCCTGAAATATTTTCTGGCTTAAAAAAAAAAGAATCTCATTAGGAAATCTGACTCTTCTGGATGTCTCACTGAAATAAAGCATTTTAGTTTTCAATTAGGATTTTTTTTTTACCTGTTCATTGTGTCTTTTCTTGCAGCTTGAGTTAGAATCTGTTTCTCGACAAGAATCTGTTTCTGATGCCCAACCTTGGAGAGAAGGAGCAGTGCCCAAGAGGCAGGCTTTCATTCTGACTTACTAAGATGTCCTGAGTGTGATACTTCTCATGACACACATAGCCCGACAAACTGTAATCTTCTATAAAATAGATGAAAGTAATGAAACTAGGTATCTTCAGTGCAGCTACATGAAAATATTTGAATTACAAGTACACTTTTGCAGAAAGATAAAGTCAGGTGGTTACAGAACACTTGCTTGACCTGCCAGCTGGCAGAAGAGCTGTGTTTCTTGCCCATCTGAATGCAAGAGGTCTCTTGTTGCCTATCATGGTTCTAATTTTGCTGGGAAAAAAAGAGAAAAATCTATGTTAATGATGCCGTAGTCTAAACTATTATGAACTGTAGGATTTTTTGAGCATTTCTTGGTCAGTGTGGGTTGCCATAGATAATAATAGTATCTTGCCACTTTTCCTCTGTGCTATGCAACATTACTGACAGATTCTAAAGACTGCCTGGTGCTTGTCAGGGGTTAGCATAGAAACTTAACTCAGTATAGGCTAAGTGAGGTAAAGATGAGCTTAGGATGCATTTTACTTGAACATTTAATCAAACTTCAGTTAAAACTTCTTAAGGATTAAAAAAACTGGCCTACCACTCCCTACCTGTTCCAGACCATGTTCTGTATGTCCAGCCAGCAGTAGCTCTTCTCATTTGAGGGAGCAGTATTTGCTCTGCCTTCACCCCAAAAAATCCACAAACATTTGAAATGTTGATATATTTGTTACCCCTGATTTTTTTTTTTAATCAAATTAACTCCTGAGCTCTGCATTATAGCCAATCAGTGGGCCTGTCTTCAGAAGTGGTTGTAAGTCTGGCATCTATTTTAGCCTAATTCCCTGAGGTAATTAAATCTTATTCAGGCACATTGTCAGTCTGTCCCTCTGTGTTCACCTGATAGCTTTTTAACCCCTTGTCAGATTTTGGTAAAATCTGACAGAGCAATAGATATCTAACTTATGGAATTCCTCTAGATTTTATGAAAACAGATGGCTAATTAAAGGAAAACAACCCAATTAGTCTCCAGAAGGGAAATGTTTCAGCATGTGCTCAGCCCTTGAGTTCTTCAGAGAATTTACATGAAAGAAATACAAATATCCCAAATATAGCAAAATTTTCACTAGTGCCAGCAATGTGTTACACATCAGGGAGTCCAATTACAAGGCACAAACCTACCAGCATTGCTAGTCCTGTAGCTCATACTTTACTGTTTCCATTAACTATTTAAATGACAACAAACTAGTTAGTTAATTTAAGATTTGTCTTTCCACATCAGCTGTTTCTTTTGTGCCATTATTTTTGTATACTGTAGTGAAAATAAGCTTGTATGAAGAAGTGAGGGAACTAATGTTGTGAACTGTCTTGTTCAGTTTGGGATGGATTTTCTTAGTGTGAGTGCATGTGGAAGAGGGCAGAGAGCTGCTGTCTTGGACTTATGATTGGTCTTGGGGTGAATTCAGCTTTGACACAGCTTTAAGAAAGAGATTGGACTAGATGACCTTCTGAGATCCCTTCCAAACTCACTTGTGGTATGGATTATAGTTTGATTTTTTTTTTTAATCATTATTAGTCATTATAATTCTTACTATCTTGTTACATTTCTGACTTTTGCTTTTTCTCCCTTTCCTAATGAAAAAATCAAGCTGTACTTTTATTCCGACCCACCTACTCCAAACCAGCATTGTGCAGCATCTATGCTCTCCCAGAATACTTCCATGAAACTTGTGCAGTGAAGCTGCTGCAATTTAAAGGCCTTTGATGACTCTGTAAAATTACAAGATATCATTTCTGATAGTTGCAAAGACACATTATGTCTGGGAAGTACAAGCTGTAAGGAAAGAGGAACACTTTTTACGTTGTTTTATAGTGTGTCGTTTCAGTGATGATGTTTGAACCACCTCTCATATTTCTGTAACTGCTCTTGTACTGATCAAGCTGCTTTCATATGGGCCCCAGAAAAGGAGATGTCATAGATAAATTAGTTCCTGTAATTAGGTGCTGTATCTGTTTGCCTGACCTAGCTGGCAGAACAGTAGCTAATGCATGAGGACTGTAAAAGCGTGTACTAGTCTAAGAAACAAGTTTCTTGATAAGACCGCAAATTGTTCACCTGACAGGGAGAGGAGCAGAGCTCAGAGAGGATATTTAAGTGTACTTCTGGGGACACAGGGCTGCACAGATTGCTGCTGTGCTATTTTGACAAATGAACTACTCAGAAAAGGGTAAGCTTTGAAGGTGCTCCGTGGAGCTGGGATCAAATTTTTGCTAATCTTATTTATGTTTCTTTGACAGTAGCTATAAAATTACATCAGAAGCCATAAATTTACTTCAGTTTTGGAATCTATAATGGTGATAAGACCAAGATGATGCTCTTTATTGCCACTGAAACCAAAATTTTTAGCAGAATTGTGCTTAGTGATTAAGTCTCTTTGGAAGACAAGGGGCTTTTTAATTGACGAAAAAAAGAAGGCAAACTGAGCATAAGCAGAAGTAGGACATGGAACCCAAAGGAGATTGGGAAAAATTGCCTTCCTTATTTAATAATAAGTTTCCAGTATTTGTTACAATTGAACTGTATTTTTTTGTCCTAACTTTTATGACATGAAATAAATCTTAAGCTCTCTTTCCAGGGATCAGGAGATATTCTGTATGTTTGATTGGGAAAGTATGGTTAAGGTCATTTTAGAGTGATGTGGAATTAGGGACATAAAACTGAACTGCTGAAACCATGCAAGTTTTGAAACACATTTCACTATTTTTGACTCTTTCATCAAATATTGTGAATGGCATCTATGCTTTGCTTTACTGATGAAAAAGCCTTTACTTGGGATTGTACTGCCATAATGGCTCCAAATTTGACTCCTGACAGCTCTAGATCAATAAAAGTAGTGAAAAAGAGCACTAAAAATCTGAAGAGCTTTAACCCATGTTGCCATGCTATCTTTCATTAAATAAACAGAATTCTAGAGAAAAAAGCACTAAATAGTCCCACTCCTTTTGTTCTCTGTATGTAAATCTGTTTACAAAAGACAAACATAGATTATTTTATTTTCCCTGTAGACACTTATTTAAACAAATATCACCCTAAGGGGGAAAGAGAAATACTTTGACCATTTCCTTGCTGCCTTTACTGGAGAGAGATAAATCCATTATGAAACATCTGAAAACCAGGGGACTCTGAGAGGATATTTGTTTTAAACAAAACTATTAATTTCACATGTTTGCAGTTTCATCAAACAGTGCTTAATCTACATATCATAAATATTATAGAATCATAGAATGGTTAGGGTTGGAAGGGACCTTGAAAGGTCATCTAGTCCAACCCCCCTGCAAGGAGCAGGGACATCTCCAACCAGATCAGGTTGCTCAGAGCCTCATCCAGCCTGGCCTTGAACGTTTCCAGGGACGGGGCATCAACTACCTCACTGGGCAACCTGTCCCTCATTGTAAAAAATTGTTTCCTAATATCTAATCTAAATCTACCTCCCTCTATTTAAAAACCATTACCCCTCGTCCTGTCACAGCAGGACCCACTGAACAGTTTTTCCCCATCTTTCCTGTAGGCCCCCATGAGGTACTGGAAGGCCAGTGTAACGTCTCCCTGGAGCCTCCTCTTCTCCAGGCTGAACAGCCCCAACTCTCTCAGCCTGTGCTCATAGGAGTGGTGTTCCAGCTCTCTGATCATCTTCATGGCCCTCCTCTGGACCCTCTTCAGCTGGTCCATGTCCTTCTTACGTTGCGGGGTCCAGAACCGGATGCAGTACTCCAGGTGGGGTCTCACCAGGGCAGAGTAGAGGGGCACAATCACCTCCATTGATCTGCTAGGTTCCTGAATGCCGTAAGGCGAGCCGTAGGGGAAGAAGACCGGTGTGGATGAACCGGGAACTATTGTTGAGGCTCCGGAAGAAAAAGAGTCTATGTCCTCTGGAAGAAGGGACAGGCTACTTGGGGAGATTACAAAGAAGTTTCTAAGGTATGCAGGGAGGAAGTTAGGAAGGCAAAAGCTCAACATGAACTCAGATTGGCCACTGCAGTAAAAGAGAACAAGAAATCCTTTTACAAATATATCAGTGGTAAGAGAAGAAACAAGGAGAATTTACATCCTTTACTTGATGCAGCGGGGAATGTGACCACT
>WHYT01016005.1:194236-276050 GCA_009806455.1 Tetrax tetrax
TGAGGAAAAACTTTTTCTCCCAAAGAGTGGTCAGGCACTGGAATGGCCTGCCCAGGGAGGTGGTGGAGTCGCCGTCCCTGGCAGTGTTCAAGAGGCGGCTTGATGAGGAGCTACAAGATATGATTTAGTAGCTCTGGCACCAAAGGTAGTGGGAAGACGGTTGGACTAGATGATCTCATAGGTCCCATCCAACCATGTGATTCTATGATTCTATGATTCTATGATTCTATGATTCTATGATTCTATGATTCTACACTTCTCTTGATGCAGCCCAGGATGTGGTTGGCCTTCTGGGCCCCAAAGGCATATTGCCAGCTCATGCTGAGCTTCTTATCTACCAGCAGACGCAAGTCCTTCTCCTCAGGGCTGCTCTCAATCCATTCTCTGTACAGGTATTTGTGCCTGGGATTGCCCCGACCCATGTGTAGGACCTTGCACTTGGCCTGGTTGAACTTCATGAGGTTTGCATGGGCAAAGGTCCCGCCTGTCAAGGTCCCTCTGGATGGCTTCCCTCCCCTCCAGCGTGTTGACAGCACCACGCAGCTTGGTGTTCTCGTTGAACTTGCTGAGCGTGCACTCTATCCCACTGTCCATGTCGCCTCCAAAGATGTTGAACTGGGCCAGGCCCAACACAGACCCCTGAGGGACGCCACTCGTCACCGGTCTCCACTTGGACATTGAGCCATTGACCACCACTCTCTGGGTGCGGCCATCCAGCCAATTCCTTATCCACTCAGTGGTCTGTCCATCAAAGCCATGCGTCTCTATTTTAGAGAGAAAGATGTAATGCAGGACAGTGTCAAATGCCTTGCACAAGTCCAGGTAGATGATGCCCGTTGCTCGTCCCTTGTCCACCGATGCAATAATCCCATCATAGAAGGCCACCAAATTGGTCAGGTGTGATCTGCCCTTGGTGAAGCCATGTTGGCTGTCACCAACGTCCTCCTTGCTCTCCATGTGCCTTAGCATGGTTTCCAGGAGGATCTGCTCCATGACCTTGCCAGGCACAGAAGTGAGGCTGACTGGCCTGTAGTTCCTTGGGTCTTCCTTGTTCCCCTTTTTAAAAATGGGGGTTATGTTACCCCTCTTCCAGTCATCAGGGACCTCATCAGACCACCACGACTTCCCAAATACAATGGCCAGCCCCTTGACAACTTCATCTGCCAGTTCCCTCAGGACCCACAGATGCATCTCATCAGGTCCCATGGACTTGTGCACTTTCAGGTTCCTCAGATGTTCCCAAACCTGCTCTTCCTGTGCAGTGGATTGTTCTTCATTCTCCCAGTCCCAACTTTTGCCTTCTACAACTTGGGTGATGTGACTAGAGCCCTTGTTGGTGAAGACTGAGGCAAAAAAGTCATTGAGCACCTCAGCCTTCTCCATATCCCGGGTAACTGGGTCACCCATTTCCTTCCAGAGGGGACCTACATTTTCCCTGGACCTTCTTTTGTCCCCTGCATACCTATGGAAGCCTTTCTTGTTGTTTTTGACATCCCTGGCCAGATTCAATTCTGTCAGGGCTTTAGCCTGCCTCACCTGATCCCTGGCCACTCGCACAACCTCTCTGTAATCCTCCCAGGCTACCTGTCCCTGCTTCCACCCTCCATAGGCTTCCTTCTTTACTTTCAGTTGGTCCAGGAGCTCTTTGCTCATCCATGCAGGCCTCCTGGCGTTTTTGCCCGACTTCCTCTTCATCGGGATGCATCACTGCTGAGCTTGGAGGAGGTGCTCCTTGAATATGGACCAACTTTCCTGGGCCCCTCTTCCCTCCAGGGCCGCCTCCCATGGCACTTTGCCCATCAGGTCCCTGAAGAGGCCAAAGTCTGCCCTCCTGAAGTCCAGGGCAGAGAGCTTTCTGCATAGCTTCCTTGCTGCCCCGTGGATCTTGAACTTTACTGTGTTATGGTCACTGCAGCCACAGCTGCCCTTGAGTTTCACGTCCCCCACCAGCCCCTCCCTGTTGGTGAGCACAAGGTCGAGCATGGCACCCCTCCTTGTCAGCTCCTCTAGCGCCTGCAGGAGGAAGTTGTCATCCACGCATTCCAGGAACCTGCTGGACTGCCTGTGCCCTGCCGTGTTGTCTCTCCAACAGATGTCAGAGGGGTTGAAGTCCCCAATGAGGACCAGGGCTTGCGATCATGAAACTGCTCTTATCTGCCTGTAGAGGCCCTCATCTGCTCTGTCCTCCTGCCCAGGCGGCCTGTAGCATGCCCGCACTGTAATGTATCCCGTCCCTGCCCTTCTTCTAATCCTGACCCATAAACTCTTTGTCAGCTCCTCCTCCATCCACAGGCTGAGCTCCATGCACTCCAGCTGCTTGCTGACATAGAGAGCAACACACCCTCCTTGTCTCCCCTGCCTATCCTTCCTAAAAAGCCTATACCCCTCCATCCTAGCGCTCCAGTCTTAGGTGTCGTCCCACCACATCTCCATGATGCTGACAAGGTTGTAGCCCTGCATGTGTGCACGCATCTCCAGCTCTTCCTGTTTGTTCCCCATGCTGCGTGCGTTGGTATAGAGACACTTCAGCTGGGCCCCTGACAAAGCCGACTTGCTGGCTGGAGCAATAGGAGTTCTTCTGGTCCACAGTTTAGGTTCTCTCGCACTTTCCTGCGATCCTTCCCCGGCTTCTGCGCACTTGGTGCTGGCACTGCTGCCATGCTGACAGTGGTGGGGCTGGACTGTACTCCCCCTCCCCCAGCAACACTAGTTTAAAGCCCTCTTGAAGAGCCTGGCAAGCCTTTGGCCAAGAACGCTCTTCCCCTTCTCAGTTAAGTAAGTGTACCCCGTCTGCCCCTAGAAGATCAGGCTTCTCAAAGCAAGTCCTGTGGTCTAAGTAGCCAAAACCCTGGCTTAGCACCACTCCTTAAGCTGTGTGTTGACTTGCCAGATTCCTCTGGCCCTTTCAGGCCCCTTCCCTTCGACCGGGAGGATTGATGAGAAGACCACCTGTGCTCCAGAGTCCTTAACAGTTGCTCTATTCAACTGTTGCTATATTCAAGAAGTCATTGAATGGAAAATATTTTGGCATATCTTAGGAAAAGTGACACAAGTACTGTGAAGGGTTTGATGATGGTGCTATTCTGCAATGTATCTATGCCTCCAAGGACCATCAGTTTCTCTAATAAAAGTTAGAACAATGAACCTGTCACAAGAGAGCATGTGCAGTACTAGCAAAAATATTTTTCATACTAGGATTGATGTCTTCAGAAAATGTTGGTGTGTCTTCTGTTTGCCATGCTTCACTGTGTATGATGTGAGTATGCAGAGATTGCATCTAAGGTTAAGTTGAATGTGCAATTTTTTTTTAGGCACCTTGAGAAAATTGGCTCCAGAGGTCTCCACTCCAGGTTCCAGCACCTGCCCCTCTAGGTATGATGCTTTCAGCTCTGTTTGCTGTCTATGCCCCCCAAGTCCCAGCCAAGCTGATCATTGCCATCAGCAGATGTTGCCAAGCAGCTGCAAGAAAGGAAAGGTGTTGGAGGAGGCAGAGCAAGGCTTGGAGTCAGAGAGAAGGGAGAACAGGAACGATATGGAGTGACTCCACAGTCCTGCTACTGCACCTGAGGTTTGAGTGACTTCCCCTGAGGGCCAAATCTGAGGATAAGTTTTGTGGTATGGCTGTCCATGACTCTGCTCAGTCCCTTCATGCCACCATGACCCTGGCATGGTGTCTGAACACTGGTGTCCATTTACTGTAAGCAACTCATCATATGAACTGCTAATGAGAACAATGTCTGGGGAAGAGCAGCTGGGGCAGAAATTGTGGCTGGGCATTGAGAACAAAGAGGATAACTAAACTGAATGGAAAGTTGCAATCTGAAAAATCAGGCTTTCATTCCAAAGAGGTTCTCAGAAATATTTGCATGTATGCCATTAGTTTACTAGTGTGGTTCTTGTTGGGCAAAGGCAATCATGTTTTCTATGCTGTAGAGAGCTACTAGCTAGAGATGCTTCCCTTTGAGAAGGCAGGGTCCCAGAAAGTAGCCTCTAGGTCTTACGAGACCAGATCACCTGGGATTCACCTGATAGAACATCTTCTTTCCAGGACAACTGTAGACATAGAGGCTTTGAAACCTGAGAGCTGAGAGTTTCCAAAATTTGTCAACATCAGCTGTTTTAAATCTTACTGTTCTGGTGATACTTGTAGTGCCCTGTCTCTCTCTAGTTCTTTTAAAGTTTCTAATCTCAGTGTTATCTTGGGGTAATGAGTTTCACAGTTTAATTGCACCGTGTAAAGCAGTATTTTTGTTTATCAAGTTAAAATTTCACTTTGAGTTAATGTCACATTTCTCTTGAGTCCTGGAACCTGAGGAACAGAAGGCATTAATCCAAAAAGACTTTAAATTGGCTAAAGTGATCCAGAAGTCAGGAGAGCTAGCCTCTATAGATACATGCATTAGTCATCTTCTAAAGTGCTATTTAAGAAAATTCACTTTTATTTGAAATTCTGCAGATAATGCTTTAGTGGGCATCTGATTTCTTCTAATTATTTGTGCTAATGACAGCACATTGGTGCCTTAGGATAGAATAATGAAAGCATCTTCCAGCATCCAGTACCTGTCCCTTGCTTCAACAGCATGAACTGATCATGCCTCTTTGGCATCAGTAGAATCGCGGCTCCTGTGTAAAATCAGAGAGTGGAAAGCTTGAGTTGTTCTGTTGCTGCTTTTTTTTTTTTATTTCCTTTTACTTCTCTGATTCCTGAATCAGCCAAGACCAGTTCTCTGTCATTTTCATGTCCCTGTTCCAAAGGCAAAAAAAAGAGGGTATGAACGTGGAGGCTGTTCTTTTCAATGTATGATCCCTTAGTTTGTACTCTGCACAGTTTTGAAGAGAAAAGGCTTTAGTGCCTGTAAGTATCTTGTTCTAGATTACTCTTCCTTTTGGAGATTTCATTAAGTAATTACGTTAGCCACAGGTCTGATTTCCGTTTCTGATTCTCTCTCTTTTGCGTCTAGGTAACAATAGTGAAGAATCGAAAAATAAACATAAAGTTATTACTCTCTTGATCTGTTTACCCTACCATAAACATGTGGAAAATTCTTTTGTAGATTTCTTACTGCCTGTGAGATATTTTCTTTCTTTTTTTTTCCTTCTCTTCTGACGTGGCAGTGAAGAAGAATGGGTTAGACTTAATCGTAATTATTTTTACAGTTTGAAGTGAACACACATGCATGGAGTAACTGCAAACTGTTATGATGCTGAGATGCCTCCTGTCAGGATGGCTATTTTAAAACACAAACCATAATGGCAACGTGGGCATCAAACAGGTTGGGAGAGAGTGTATTTTGCTCCTAACTTTCCTACATAAAATACTTAGTTTTTCAGATGAGCCTGATCAGCTCTGAAATTCCACTTTTAAGAGAGTTTATGACAGGCCATTTCTTCCTGCCTAATTAACAAATCTGTTACCTTAAAACTAATAATTTTGCTTCTAATGTTAATGTAAGTCAACAGTACATAGGATCCAGAAACCAGTTTATCATCATTGCTGTGCTGTATGGCTGCCTGAAGCTACAGAGAGCTGACAACTTGTGGCTGTCTGGGGACAGGATTTCACATAATTTTAGAAATGCAGTTTTAGAGCATCACAGTCTATAATTGTGGGAATCCTAAAACTAGCTTTCCTGCAAAAACACCCCTGAACTCCTATAGGGTTAGGAACTGCATAGAATAACTTGGAAAATGAATTTTCATTATAGATGTGAACTCACTGGTCTAAATAAATATTAATATCTAGAAATAGAGTGTACAGATTTTTTAATAAGAAAATAAGATATACAGCCAGTACTGTTGTTCTTAGTGGGCTTTTTTCCATAGAAGTTCTTATTAATATAATTTAAAAAAGAATTTTACCATAGAAAGATAATAGCTTCAAACCCCCCCAAGCCACCCTCCAACCCATATATTCAAGAGCTTCAAAATAACTCAATCGAAAGTTAGATTTAAAATTACTGTGTATAGCTGCTCAGCAAATGTTTAAAACATAGTATCAGCAGATTTTTCTTCCACAAAATTTCACTTACTTATTGCACTTACTTTTCACTTACTTATTGCACTTACACAGAGCAATTTTTAAATAGAGAAGTCTACCAGCTGGACAACAGTGGTGTTTGACTTCCCTGACTTACTGTCTTGCTGGTACTCCCTGCCATGCTTCTGTGCCCATCTCCAGACTACTCCTGTTTTATCTGTCTTTAGTACTTCCATATTGCTATCCATTACATTTTTTACAACCCCTTCTCAGGCTAAGATTTTTCATAGTTATTTATGTGTCATACTGAAAAAAGAATACCTACATCATTTATGTTGCTTGGGTTTATTGTCATTGATTTAGGTAGGGCTGCACTTGGAGGAGAATATTACTCAGATACTCATAGATTAATGTGATGTTCTGTTTTCTTCCGTTGTTGCATAACCCTTGGGAGAAGGGCTGTAGGGTGAGAGCCAACATTTTTTGCCTCAAATGTTATGGCCAATTACCTTACCTCTTCTACAAAGTGTATTTGTGATAATACTCCACCTTATACAAATGAAAGTAAGTATCTGTTGGCATCACCTGACTTACAGCATCCCTCTACTGCAGCAATTTCTATGTCCTTTCACTCACCTTAAGCTTAAAAATTGAATATTATTTCCAGAGACTGGTGCCCTCAGTCTCAAGGCTTATATCATCATTGCATTAGTACAGCAAAAAATGGAAACTTACCAAAGTGAATTCATTGTGTGAAAACCAAAATCAGATTCTTAACTACTTAACAGAGTTTCTTTCTACCTCTGTAGAATCTATGTCTGTTCTTTAAACATACCAATGTAATGACTTTCAGGGATATTGACTCTTTACTTTTGTAGTTCAGTCTCAGGTGAACAGGGAACACCGAGTCTTCCCCAGTCCTCAAAGCAAGACCTACATCAGAAATAGTTTTCAAAGGCTTGAAATAATGCCCCTGATGGTGTATTGCAGAACAGTTGTGAGCGAGGAAACTCTGAGCTGAAACCATCGATGGCTTCAGAGTGTGTCAGTTGTTGGATGTGTATATACCTTGTGCACATTGCCCTTCGGGGATTGTGTACAGTGACAAAGAGATGATGCTATTGGGTTGTTTTGTGCTAGACAGAAAAGGTGCACAATATATGTTTTCTTTGTTGTTGTTCAGGTAGTGTACTATACTTTTTCAGTCAGCTGCAGGCTTGGATGTGACTTTGGAAACACTATCTCTTCTGTTCCTTCGTGTCCTATCTGTAACGACAGGGTGATAATTCTTACTCTGCTTATTTCTTGTTCACTTAGTTTGTGAGCTCTATGGGGAAATAATGGCTTCTTGCTTTGCATGACTATCAGAGGAGGGTTTTGATCTCATCTGTGACCTTAGCTGCCATTAAAAAGTGCAGTCTCTATCACAGGTGCTTTACTTTATTTTTTTTTTCTTGATTTTTTTTTTTCATAAAATATTCCAAAATGTACCAAAGGATATAAGAATATCAACTGATTAGTAACTATTAAGTATTGGGGACTATGATAGATTCTCTTTAGTGTGTATTTTTAAAAGGATTTTTCTGAAATAGTCTGATTCTTGAGGGAATTTGATTGGGAAGTCTGATGTTCTTCATTTGTTGCAGAAGCTGAGGTAAAGAGCTGATGATAGTGTGTGGGAACAGAGAGTGCAGCACAGCTGTCTGATATTGAAGAATTTGAGCTATGTCCTTGAACACCACTTGCTCATTAACAAAAAAAACAGCAATTAGAACAAGATAAGTAAATACCAAAGGCAAAAAACAGTAAAGACAACTAAAAATCTATAATCAATCCAAACGAAGCTGAAGGCGCGTGAACAGGATATTGCGACCAATCCAATTAGATGTTTAGGTGCGTGCACTTCGCGTGTAACTAAGAAAAGATATAAAAGACTTATGCTGACAGACAATAAAGGTCTCCGGAACACCATCCATGGAGTCCGTGCCCTTACTGCAACAGTGGTGCCTTTTGGATTTGTGCCCTGTGAGTTGGTGTGCAGGGCAGTACCAAAGGCTGGATGGGAGGGATTATTTAGCAGTGACTACTCACATATGCTGCCATAAATATCGGCTTAATTAAATGCCGCAGCAAATTCTACTGTGCTAATCCACCTGGCTATCCTGAGCATCAGAGCTTTGGAGGTAAATGAGAACTGGAGATGACTTGGCAGCTCCTGAGGCATGCAAAACCCCCAGTACGTTGCACCAATGCGCTACGTTAAAGGACTAGTATTAAGATTCCTAATTCAAGCACTTAAAATTTAGTAAATGCCTCCCCCTTGTGCATGTGCATTAGGATACAGCTTGTACTATGTGGTCTCCTGCTGTGTTTTGCAGAGGGGCAGTGTCTCACTCCTTGATCAGAAATGAGTAACTCTGGGGCTGAACTGGGGTTTTGCAAGAGTCTGTGGCTGCTGATGCTGACTTTCGTTGTTGCAGAACTCTGAAGGCATCAATGACTGCAGAGTTATAGGAGGAAAAGGGAGGATCTCAAACATCTCTTTCTAATCTGAGTTGCAATTTTTTAGATGCCCTGAGATTTCATGGAGAGTTTGATATTTGGGGAGCTGACTCTCAGTTTTAAAAGATAAATAGCAAATCTCACCTCTTTTTTCTTTTCTTTCTTTTTTATTTTTTTTTCCTCTGGTAGTATGTGGCACTTTATAGAATACTTCTAATTGTTTATCTGGAACAGTCTTTATCAGAAGGATACTACAAATATCTATGAAAGTCCTTGAAACCAGACCACATTACTTGTGACAGAACAGCCATATTTCTAGAATCTCATAAATCTCTTTTCATTTGCAGAGGAGAGAGAGAGAGACTAATCTTTCTATGTGCCCTGCTGTACAAGATTGAGACTGTGACAATAATCACATAGTTTTACATTTAGGGGAGCTTCCAAGAACATAGAAATATTTTAAAAATGGGTGTCTTCAGCTTGCACTGGCTAGCGTGGTGATATGGATTTCTGGTAACATAAGTACTGAGAAACACAACTGACATGCTGTGGCACAAATAGCATCAGAGGCTTTGATTTCTGGATGCACCCAATCCCCAGTACTAGATGATATATAACTTAACTGAACATATTTTTAGTGTGCATGCACATGCATCATAATGCAGTGAAATGTCCTGAATAAATATAAATAAATAAAAAATATCTTCTGCTGTTTCTTCTACAGTGATCGTAAAATGTGCTTCTCATGTTCTGATCCAGTCTGTACATGGATTTTTATTCCTTTACCTTACTTGACTCACCACCATCACTGATTGCTGATGATGAGCGATTCAACTCAAATGCTGAATTCTTTATACCAGTTCAAAAATCCCATTGTCACTGATAAAATGGCTGCACTCATGTCCAGAAGAGATGTTACCGTGTGCAAATTGCACATTATTATTCTGACTAGCATAAAATAAGCATATGAAACTTCAATGCAAACCCATTATTCAGAAGAAGATTCCACTACTTGCAGGATGATGCCAGAATTATATAGCTGTTATTTTAGCTAGTCCCCTTCTTCTTTGCCTAATAGAACTATTGAAGCTCATGGCTCTGCCTTTTATACACCATTTCTACTAGTAAATTTTGTGTGAAAGAAAAAAAAACAAAGTGTTTGTGTACAGAATGAAACTAATATTTTCTTTTTTTTTTCTGTTGTCTAGCTCGAGAAATGTGTTTCCTGTCACAATTCTTTCCAAGGAAGAGCATGTTTCCATTATTTGCTTCTAATTTCTATTACATTTATGTGACCTGTTTGCACTTCCAAATGCTTAAAGGTAAGTCAGAGATCTTTGGTTCTCAGGGCTGAAATTTCTACATACCTATTACACATACACAATCTGAAAGTTAGACAAGTTGAAAGAAAAATGTATTCTGAAATATAGATGTACTTTTCGCAGCAATGCTTTAATTTAGAGAGTATGCATTCAAGTGTTAAAGATACTTAATTTTAAAGACATATTTCATGTTTCCTTGAAACACTTTACTTGTATCTGAAAATGTCACCACAGTTCAGAATGAATATAATTTAAATTCCAGAGTACTTAATGACATTACATAAATAGACACTTCCAAACATCATTAAGTTTATATTGATTCATTTTTTTCTGAGGATTGCATTCACTGCTTTAAAACTTTACAGAAGAAATCAATCATTTTTTTCACTTACAAAGAGTCTTTTAAAATTAGCTTTGTTTTCAATGTGATGTTAATAAAAGACAGCTTCTAGGCTGCTTTGTAAAAGCCGTTCTATTTTCTCACTGTGATCTTTTCACAAATATCAGCTGGGAAGGGCAAGAGTTAAACTGAGATACGGGACTTTCAAAAATACAGGACAGACTTAACTACATCCCCTTTAGCTGTCCCTATCCCTTGTGCGCACCAAGCTCCTGCATCCCTAGAGTGTGTAAAACCAGAAAAAACACACTCATGAGCCTGTACCAGTACATATGCATGCTTCACATGCAATTTCTATTGGTGTATCTCATAACTTAAACATGAATTTTAACTGTATCGAGCCTATTAAGGGAGAAAGTAGCATTTCATGTAGCTATTAACTTCTCTAATGCATGGCGACACTGTGGAATTTCCATGGGAAGCTGATCAGGGCTATTTTGCAACAGCTTTATCTATTCCTATCCCATCTCCTCCACTCCATTTATTTGCTTCTTGAGGGGCATTCAGTCTATTCAGAGCTGAGGAATTGCATAATTTAGGAAAAAGGAGCCTTGATGAGAAGCTATATCTCTTAGCTATATATCAGACAAGATGTTGCTGTCAGATCTTGTCACCAGATAGGAGGGGCATCAGCACAAAAATAAGTCTTTGTACCCCTTGACCTCTACGTTAAGAAGCATTTATGCAAGAATGAAACTTCTGCTGCACTGAACAGAGCTGATGTCTGTGTTTCCATTTATTCAAAAGGGGACTTCTTGCAATGCTCACATCCTTGGCGAGGGCAAATGAGAGTCACCAGCAGCCATTCTCCTGTCTTTAGGAATGGACTAGTTATATTCCTGGGAAAAAATGTAATTGCCACATAAATCATTCCAGCTGGAGTTCAGTCCAGTTGCCATAAGAAGCCTGATGGCTTTGTCCTGACCTTTGGTAATCTCAAATATGTATATATTTCTAATAAAATAAGAAATATGCCCATGGAGGCTTTTGAGTGCTTAATATATAATTGCGCCTTCAATAGAACCCAGAAATAATAAAGTATTAAAAGGACTTTGCTCTATTTTTCAGATAAATGGGATAGTCTTTTTTTTCCCCTAGGCTGAAAGCTGATTAATAATAACTACCAGTACTGAGATTTCATAGCTCACCTATGAGAACGAGAAACTTCACAGTTATTGGAAGGTCTGTAAAAATGATGCAAATTTGTCAGAAAATTCTTTTTCTAAGCATTGCAAAATTGCATTACTGTTGCCTTTGGATGAAATCTTTCAAATATATTATATAAAATATGATATTCATGGTTCATGATGTAATTAGGTATTAAAATAATAGAAATGAGTGAATCTCACTCTTTCTGGAAATCATTCTTGCTAGAGCTCAGTAACTCACAGCTAGAAGAACAACCTTTACGGTTTCTTTTTAATCATGATCTGCCAGCGCCTTTAGCTTAGACACTGCAAAATGTATCTTTCTGCCTCCTATTCAATGACTTTCTTAAACTGTCATCCTAAATTTTGCACTCTTAAAAACATAAGAGAATTTTCACTAGTTCATCTGTGTCTTGCTTTATTTTTGGTAGGCCTATAGCTTTCCTTGCAATCCCATTCTTTTTTTGTGATTTTTAGAATGTTGTGTGTTCCATCACTCATTTTGCCACTTCCAGCATCCTGGTTCCAAATATATATAATTTACAGTGCTAAAAATGATATATTTCAGTTTATTAGCATTCAACAGTAAAGAGCTGAGTGATAAGTTGCCCACTTACAAACTTTAATAATATCCATTTGATGCCAGAATGTTGTTTGATAGGATGAAGGATTGTTCTTCTGTCCTGAACAACAACAGGACCTGATATGACAGTTTCTGTCATTTTATGAAATACTATCTCCTTCCCTGAAGACACACTAAGATCTACTTTATTGGGCAGCCAGACAACTGGCTTTTATTTTTCTTCACGGCCTCTACTGTGTATGTTTTCTAAGGTAAAGTAATATAGATTTCTGATAAATCTTTGCACAATTAGGAAAGCATTTTACTAGTTGTATGCTTTCAGATATAAACAAACCCACCTGTTCTGTTTAAAGCATAGCGGAATTTAATTTTGTATCGGAAATAGTGTGGCCAGGAGGACTATGGAAGTGATTGTCCTCCTTTACTCGGCATGGGTGAAGCTGCACTTTGAACATTATGTTCAGTTTTGGGCCCCTCAGTACAAGAAGGACATTGAGGTGCTGGAATGCATCCAGAAAAGGGCAGAAAAGCTGGTGAAGGGTCTAGAGCACAAGTCCTATGAGAAGTGGTTGAGAGAAGTGGAGTTTTTCAGTCTGGAGAAAAGGAGGCTGAGAGGAGAGCTTATCGCTCTATACAACCACCTGAAAGGACTTTGTAGCGAGGCAAGTGTCAGTCTCTTCTCCCAAGTAACAAGTGATGGGATGAGAGAGGAAACAGCTTCAAGTTGCATCAGGGGAGGTTTAGATGGGATATTAAGAAAAATTTATTCACCGAAAGGGTCGTCAAGCATTGGAACAGGCCGCCCAGGGAGGTGGTGGAGTCACCAGCCCTGGAGGTACTTAAAAGATGTGTGGATGTGGTGCTTAGGCACATGATTTAGTGGTGAACTTCACAGTGCCAGGTTAACGGTTGGACTCGGAGACCTTAAGGGTCTTTTCCAACTTAAATGATTGTATGATTAATTCGTCATTGCGAGTAAAAGCTTGTTGCCACTATAGAAAAATGTATTTTGCAGAGTTAAAATAATTTAACTGCAGGCAAGTTATCTGATTTTTTGTTTGTTTATTTTTGTTTGTTTGTGTTTCATGCTTGCAGATACTGTGCTGATTTAATGTTCATCATGCACTGCAGGACAATAAAATGTCACATCTCTCTCCCAAATAAAATATGGCAAATGTGTTATTTACCAAAATCTGCTGAGGTTTGCGAGACTGAAATAATGTCAGGAATTCAGTAGCTACATTTTCAACTTTTTTGATTAGTTTTCATAATTAACTTCTCAGCACATGGTTGAAGGATAGGAACAAAGTAATCTTGTCTTAGCTGCCAGCATGTGCATCTTACAAACTTTTTTGCCTTTCTGTGGATTCTCTTTAGAACAGATTCCCTTTTTGGTTGCCAGCTCCGATGGCCTCCAATGCTGTAATCACAGCTGTAATATTAGAAGTCCTCAAGAATCTGTACTACAGCTGTGGTCTGATAGCTGACTCCTATAAGCATGCTTGCAAGAGACACCAAAATCCTCACCTGTGGCACCTGTGGAAATTAGTGAATGTTCCAGATGAGCACCAGCTTGTCCTTACACAGCAGCAGGTGCAGTAGCTGCTCAAAACCCATTGTTGATGTCATTAACCTGTTATTTTGGAGAATCAATTCTCAGTGGTATGTCCTGAAAAATATTACATATAAGAGAGCCCTGAAAAGAGCAGATGGGAAAGCTGTGCCTGCCTGGGATTTTCAGGAGAACTAGTTTCCATCTAAACGCTTTCCCAGCAACCCATGCAGTCCGTAACCTCTCTGCTGCACTGGATGCCAGAACAGGGAATCCGTTGTTGGACAGGAAGGTCTTGGATTTCTGTAAATGGGTGAACAGCTATGTTATTTCATTAAGAATTTGGGCAATATGAAAGACTGCATAATAAGAATGGTCTAGATGTGCATGTATAGTTGCTACAACGTGGTAATATAAACTCCCTTTAAAATTTAAGTTGTAATATAAAGCTTTAGAAAACACCCAAATCTTTCTGCCTTTTGTTTGCATAAAATTTATAATGTACCATTTAACTCAAAACAGAGCTTTCTGTTGTTCAGTTTGCCTTTTATTATTTATTCATGTTTTTAAACTTTCCAGTGCAATCTTGTTGCAAAGTTGCTGTAGCAGGATATGTCTCATAAAGAAGCTATTTCCAAGATAAAAACTTGGTTCTTTTGGAATAAGATTATCTTGCAGTTCACCATTTCCTTTGCTACTACAGTAGCAATGAGATGTCTTCTCTTGTTAGCTTAGTGACTTGGTGCTTAATGTACTTTTTTTCTTGTATCAGAGAAACAACAGCTTAGCTAAAAACTGTTCTGCTCCAGGTTTTGGTGGGCACTGCCATAATGTTCACTGGATGTTAATTTAGAAAAATCTATTGGAATTGTCTGTACTGTGCACCTGTGAACAGAACCACTGCTTGTTTTTGCTATTTCTATAGTGTTACTAATGCTAATATGAAAAGTATGTTCATAGGGGGCTCAGCTTCTCATTTCTGGAAATAACCAGCTTCTTTTCCCACTTACAAGTTGCAGCTGTTAAACTGCCTCTCTCACAAGATTTTGCAGTCTGAGAAGTGCTGCAGTCAATGTGTGGGACAATAACTGGGGGAAAAACAGGTGGGGAGAGAGAGGGCTGCCAGTCTTATGCTCAAGGCCACATTTTCATGCTTTTAGATAACAGAGAGTCTTGCTTTTCTGTAGGAAACTTTCAGCTGGGACTGATTGCACTGATGCCTGTTGCCACTGTTAGTTGACTCCGAGCGTCACTGCGATGTCAGGGGACTGAGATGCTCCCGGGGTGCTCGCTGCTGGCTGGGCTGCCCCAGACACGCTGCCCAAAGGTGTGACTACGTTTCTGTTCAGTATGCTGATTGTTTTAGCTTTGGCACAAAAAGAAAAAGCTGGTGCAAAGGCTGTGGCTTGTAGGTACACTTAGCTTGCTGAAGCCCTGCAAATGATCTGAAACCAGAGTAATTGTACTGACAGATCCTTCTCTTAAAACGTGCAAGAAAGCAAACTGTATTCTTTGTTTTAGACTATTTTTTTTTCCCCATGACCTTATTTCACACTTGCATTTCTCCTTAAGCAGTGTATCTGCACACTTTATTTTTATAGAGTGGCACTTTGACTGTGTGTTTTAAAGCAGATAGCTGCTTCTGACTATTTCAAGATAAAACTTTACCGGGACTGATGGTACGTCCTGCACTGCTGTGCATTACTTAGAGAAAACAAGGAGCAGCTGCTGCTTGCTTGAGAATGGCAGAGAAATACTCATCTGATGAAAAACCATCTCTCATGCCAATGCGCACATGCTGGCCTGGGTTCACTTTGTGGGCTGGAGTGTGTTCCTGCACGCAGGTTCCTCCATGGTACAGGGCTGTTGGGAGCCACAGCTAGTGAACGTGGGGCAGAGCTGTCCTCTGGCTGCCATGAAGGTCCTGGATGGGCTTTGATTTGGGAGAAAACAGGAGGGAACAGGCTGCGCTTGCTGGTGCCCAAGTGAGATGTCTTGGAGGGCATTTGCTGCCTCAGATGTGTTAAGCAGTTAGTGTAGTGAGTAGTAGCAGTTTGTCTGCTTTGTTATATTAAGCTCCGATGCCTCTAGGGGTTAAGAAAGAAACCATTTGTAGGCCATGAGGCATCAAAGCTTTCCCCTGTGCTTTAGCAACCATCCAGCTCTGCTTTCTGGCCTAGCCTGGCATTGCTGGCAGCCAGGTTAATCTGCTTCATATACACTAGGTAAGTGCTAGCAGAGGTTCACTGTTTCAGAAATAACATATGTTTTGGGAGATTCAACGGCAGGCAGCACCTGCATCTTCAGTATTAAGTTGTGAGTAATAATGTAGTAATACCTGCCTAATAGCTGCCATCTGCCTAGGCATTATAAACATTAATATTTAGCTTCCTTATGTGCGGTGATTTCATTTCCTGAGAAATATTCTAGTACTGAGTGACTAAATGGGCCAGACTGCAGGAGGATACTACCACACACTCCCCCAAACCTAACCATTGGCAGAAACTCTTCACTAAAACGGATGAGTGTCTTGCTGAATGGCAATCTGTGCCAGCAGATGCAAGAGATGTTTCAACCAAGGGTGCTTGATGGGGATTTTCTCTCTCCTTGTCTATTTTCAGTGACAGATGCTAGAGCTTTCGGACTTCCTGACCACTGAACACCCCCAGGGACCTGGCCTGTCACAGCGTGCATTGAAGTTGTTCTCTGAGAGCTGAGTGTCACCAAGTGTGGGAGTGTGCATCTCTCCAGCCCTGTGTTGGTACAGGGTCTGCTCCTGTCACAGGTTTTCTGGTAATCAGCCCGTGCTGCTGAGCTGGGTCTTATTTCTTTGTTTGATTAAACAGCATTATACTATTACAGTATGGTTACCAACCCAATGGGACAGTTAATGACTGCTATGTACTGCACAATAATCATTCTGGGAGGATGTTTATACGTCTGTAACCCTGTCATGTCTAAAGAATTATACTTCCTTCAGAAGTCTGTGAGTACCATGATCCTTGTTTGAGGATAACTAGGGTGATTTTGGTCAACTAATAAAACAAAACAAGCAAACAAGCTGATAAATCTGAAAGAGAATCTAGACTATTTTCCATGAGAGGCCTTATGGCTTGAAAATTTTGCAAGTGTTTAGGGACAGATACAGCATTTTTCATCAGAACAGTGCATCTACTTTTAATGAAATTACTTACATTACTGTATGTGTATAAGATCTGAAGGTCTTGGGGACTGCATGTACCGCAGAATGCTTGCATCACCATCTAGCATCTTGTCTCCAGATAAAACTTCTGCTATAAAAACTGCCAAACAAGATCTGTAGTGTTTGCTTTGGGTGGGTTCCAGTTTCTGTTCTACCTTGAGAACAAGATTCCAACATCAGGCAAGAAAGGGAGGGGATTGCATAGCAAATTAGCACTTGGAATGCAGTGGTTTGTAGGTCACTTTACCACCAGGCAGACCTAATAAAATAACTTGCTCTTTTTAAACTATTTCTACCAAGGGATCCAAACTCTGAGATGCATGTGATATATAGTACATCTCACAAAAGTAAGTTCAATCTACTTGACCTTTTCCATAAAACAGTTCTTCACAGAGCATTTGGTTTTAATAACAAATAACTCTCCAAGTCACAATGGAGAGTCAGTAAAGCTAATCTGCTTTCTCTGGTACTTCCTCATAACACGAAATCATAAAATCATAAAATGGTTAGGGTTGGAAGGGACCTTCAAAGGTCATCTAGTCCAACCCATGGGCATCTTTGACTAGATCAGGTTGCTCAGAGCCTCGTCCAACCTGGCCTTGAACGTTTCCAGGGACGGGGCATCCACCACCTCTCTGGACAACCCATGCCAGTGCTCTACCAACCTCATTGTAAAAAATTTTTTCCTAATATCTAATCTAAATCTATTTCACTCTATTTTGAAACCATTACCCCTAGTCCTGTCACGACAGGCCCTACTGAAGAGTTTCTCCCCTTCTTTCGTGTAGGCCCCCTAGAGGTACTGGAAGACCACTCTAAGGTCTCCCTGGAGCCTCCTCTTCTCCAGGTTGAACAGCCCCAACCCTCTCAGCCTGTCCTTATAAGAAAGGTGCTCCAGCCCTCTGATCATCTTCGTGGTCCTCCTCTGGACCTTCTCCAGCTGGTCCATGTCCTTATGTTGGGAGCTCAAAATAAAAGGTGTTCATTGCTTATTTATTTTTTAATATGAAGAGACAGAGGTGTGATAATATGTCTCGGAGAAGTTTTAAAAAAATTACGAATCTGTTAGAAGATTCTTTCCAGTTTTATATGCATATCTGCTGGATATGATGTTGCTTTTAACCTATAAACCAGAGTAAGTGTTACAACTGGGTTAATATTCTTCCACTTCTATTGAAACCAACAAACTACCAGTTATGCTTGGGGACAGCACACAGACTTCTTGTTCTGCATGCAACTAACTATATGATTTAGTGAAAAGTTCATAGGCAGCAGAGGTCCATGTCCAGAGAAACTGGACAAAGAAGCTGTCCCTGGGGACCTGGCAGCGCTCAGAGTTCACTACTGTGTGGAAATCCATCCTCTAATTTTTCAGCCTACTGCTGTGCTGGCTTGCCTTTATAATGTGCCATAACAACCTCTTGGCATGGTGACTGTTTTCCTTGGTGCCAGTGTCCTTTGAGCCTCAGTATTATCTTTTCCCAGACTTCTGTGTCCTGGATTTTGGATGATGGGTCATCTATGGCTCTGGGATGCTGTGAATTCAGATTGACTACAGCCCAGAAATATGCTCAGGCATCTCATGCCTGTGCATGAATCTAGTTCATGGCTCTTTGCTTGCAGCAGAGAAAGACCAGGAGAAATCCAGGGTAGGTATTTGGGAGTGCTGCAGAACAGCCAGAACTTTCCTGTCCATGCCAGAAGTGGAACAATGTGACTGCACCACATGCTGGTTTTAGGGAAGGAGCATCCTAGGGTTTCTTCAGACAGGGAGTTTCCAAATTCTTAGGAGCTGTAAGTTATTTGAAAATCTATATGAGTATCCCAGAAGGCTACAGTTCTTTGCTAGCACATGAAACTTGTCATAGAGCCGGGGTGGCTGCTGCTGCCATTGCTATTCTGCCGGTGAGGGCACCCAAGAAAGCTGAATTTGGGAATCAGTTCTGCAGAGATGTCTCCTCTGGTCCGTGCCATAGCATGCTTTTGTCTTTGGAGACAATGGAAGCAAATTCTGACCTTATCTGCAAGTATTGCTACTGCTGACAGACTGAGATTGATAATAAAAGCCTGACATCTTTTCATGGTTAATTAGTTTAAAATGCGAATAGCTCTTGTATTCACTGCTGACTATCAGAGACAATAATTACAAGAGTATTTTGTATGAACAATCCATATTCTGTTTGCTTGTGCTGATGCTGCTACCCAGGTTTCAGAAAAGACGGTTCACTTTTCATGATGATCAGTAAAGAGATTAATGGGAGAGTTTTCTTCAAAGGGTAAAAGCAGGACAGGCTTCTCCAAGCAGGGCTTGTCTGGTAAGTGCATATGCTGAGTGGAGAATGGTGCACAGACACCAGAGATCACTGCCCTTCTGGCTTTATGATCTGAAGACTTAATTCCAGGAGTGATACTGCAGTACCTCAGCAATTCCTGGGTGGATTACATGAGTGTAATAGATAAAGCCCTTTTTCTCTTAATTAGATGAATGTTAGACTACTGCTCCAAATTTCAAGGGAGAGAAATTTTATTAACTAGGCAAAACAACAGCTGTCAGACCCTTTACCTACAAGGAAAAAGGAAATAAAGCACAAAATATATAATAGAAGGATGCAATTTTCTATCCAGTCATGCATGCTTCCTATTACCTAATTACTGAGATGAAGATATTAAAGCATGCAAATGAAGTGAGCTTCAATATGTGCAATGATATACCTGTGAAGGAAAACATACCGTGGGAAGTTGCAATTAGGATCAGTGTAGCAGTGTATTTTGACCAGTTGCTAATAAATGTCCCAATATTGGCATAAAATTAATGTAGATTAGCTAATAATATATTTCCCATTTCCTGAATTGCTTCTTGTATGGTTCCTGTGAATGGTAGGTCTATTTATAGGGCTGTTAAAGGACTCTCTAAAATGAGGTATTCTAGAAGAGCATGTCTTAGTGATAAGGGTTGCTGGTAATGGAAGTAACTTCTGCTAGAAATGCCATTTTACACTGAAATAGGTCTCTAACTTTATGTAAACACCACCACAGAGGGTGAGCAGTTTTAGTTGTCTATAAAACTGAAACAAAACTGTCAACATTTTTTTATTATTTTCCAGCCTGCCAAAGGTGCAAGCATATGAGTTGTGATCATTCAGATGTATTGATTTACCCTGTATTTGAGCAAGAAAAAGCTTGCTCAGGTAGCAAGATGCCTGGCTGCTGCCTTGGAGAGCTGAGAACTTCATGGGGTACCTGGAGGTTAGTGTAGCTGCTGCTGCGTTGCTCCATCTTGGCTTGGTGCAACATCAGGGCGAGTGCCCCGGGCAGCAAGAGGATGTGTGTTTGGTATTATGCATTGCTCTGCTGATGTGTCTGTGCTGTGTGCTCTGTTTGCATACCAGGTGATGCTTTTCCTAGCTGAACTTTTAGCCCCCCCTTATGAAATTCTTTTTTATTTGCCAAGTCTTGCAACAGCAATTTCTCACAGAGAAGTCAGTCTTGCTAATAGTGACTTTCTAGCACAACATCACATTTTCCTTTTTTTTTTTTGTTTTGTTTGTTTTTTCTTAAATATGGCCAAAAGCCAGAGGAAATGGATGTGTTTTTCTATTGTTGAGCCAGTTTCAGCCCTATTCTAGTCTTCACAGAAGAAATGCTCCTTAAACTGTATTGTATCCTCAAATAATGACTGCGTTTTGATTTAATCTATCTTTGGGGAGTTTCTGAAAAAAGAAGTACCTGTGATATCTTTGCATAGAATAAAGTGAGATAGCTGGGAACGATTGCCCTTTAAGAAAGGAAAAAAAAGGAAATATTTGCTCAAAATTCTTTACTCAGAGATTCTGGGCTTTGGGTCTTCCAGATAATGAGAGATCTATGAAAGAGCCAGAGAATTGTAAACGTCAGAGGTATTTTTTTCAGCACTTGTTGTCTCCTGATCTCAGATAAGCCATTATAACAAAAAGTAGAAGAGTTTACAGAAGAAAAATGAAAATTTTTTAAAGACAGAGAAGGTGGACTTCTTGCAGACCTCTTTTGCCTGTCTCCACATTTGGATTTGCTTTCCTTAGGGAAGAAGTATAGGTGAGAGCAAGTGGAGAAGCTTATGTTTTTTAAGCATCTGAGAGTTAAATTACCTTGTGTGTACATGGTTTTTTGTTTGGTTTGTTTTTTGAAGAGAAGGGACATAATTTCTACCAGTTATTTAAGACCTATCACACACTGTTCTTCAACTTTTTTGATATTCTGTATAACTAAAATCCAAAAGTGTCATTTTGATTAGAGTAATTTTGAAAGGAGTCCATGAGACCTAATATTATTTCACTCCAATTGTGAATTACATCCACTGTTTTCTGAACTTCCTTTCCAGTGGCAGACCAAGCTGAGATACAAAAACTTGTATGTCAAACAAGCAGTTTGATATACACCTTTCAAGTAGTTCCTATCATTTCATAGGATCACATGGTTGGATTTGACCCATGGGTTTTTTTTTTTTCCTTCTATTTTTAAGCATAGTCTTAAGAGAGTTTTCCATGTATTAGTATCACGAGTTGACAAACAGAAAATTTGTCAGAGCAGGTTTTGGGAAGAGATCTAGGAATACTTTAATCCATTTGATACATATTAAAATATACCTGTTCATACCAAAGTATCATTGATTGAGAATAAAGGACTGTATTATTCTTTGTTTCTTAGAATTATACGTGCATTTTATAAACAAACATGACTCAATGTGAACTACCTGCTTTGGGAGGTAGGAATGGCTCAGAATTTGAACAGAATCCTGAAAAATATGCTCTGAAAACCTGTCCTCTGATGTACTTTCACTGACTGCCAATCTTAAATGTAGAGAGAAAAAAATCCTTTAAAAATATTTTATTTCTCAGACTATGAAGAGTCCTCTGAAAATAATAAAAAACTTAATTAAGAGCAGAACTGAACTTACAGAAGATTGTGTCTCTGCTGATCAAATCAGGATTTCTTAAAGTATGACAGCAGTTCATTGTATAAAGTAGCAATTTCTCTTTGTATTCTTTTCAGTGAGGCATTTGATATTATCTCTGAAGGCTAGAACAAAAAAACCCAAACAACTAGTAGAGATAGGCAGTCCTTTTTCTGCAGCTCCACAGTGTCCTGATACTCTTTTACATTGGGAACAGCCCAAGAATTCCTCTAAACTTTTAGTCTTGGTCATTCATATTTATGTTTTGATTTCTACAGCTAGAGAAATTCTGGTTTTCTAGGCAGTGGTGTATGCACACAGCAAATGCATTCAACTAGACATGATTTCACTGTTGATTGTGCTGTCTTGGAGAGTAGCCTCAGTGTGCCTAACTTGCCTGGATTGGAGTAAAAGTTTAACATAAATTGCTCTTCTGCTAATTGAATCCAAAGTAATTATATGGCAAATGCTCTGGCCAGTAAAACCCCCTCTTTAAATGCAAATGGATGTTTGCCTTGTTTTTGAACACCAGTCTCTGCTTTCCTGAGACCTGGCTAATTTCCAAAGATGAGATCCTCCAGAATTTCCTGCTCCCTTTCATAACAGGGAAAGGAGAGATGATAATAGGGAATGAGGTTTTAAAAACTCCTACAATATCATCTGCAGCTGTATCAACAAAAACTTGTAACGTACAAATCACACAATCCTCAGTAGAATATATTTGTTGCTGTTGGCTGTTCTGCATTCACTCAGCTAGTGTACTTCATAATGTGCTGCCTAGATTTCCGTGGTGATGTACATTCTGACTACCTATAAGTAGTGAGGTCAAATCTTTTTCTGAGCTTTATCTTTTAGGTGAACATACTAACATCACCTGACTAGACACAAAAACACACAGATGCACCTCTGGAGGGCCAATTCAGAATTGAAGGACAGCTGTATGTTAACTTACATCCTCCTTTGTCATCACTATTGGATGTGGAAGGTTTTCCAATATATTATTTTTTAAGCAATTTAGAAATCAATAGAATGGAATGGAATGGAAAAGGTAATTTCTTAGCTAGAGTCTGAAGAGGTAAGAATTTGAAGACAATGTGATGTAAGACACTGAGAGGCAGAGATAGAAAGTTATACTTGATCTGCTTTGTAGTTCATTTCCAAACATGGAGAGAGTTAACTCATCATGTTGGGCAATGCATAGGAAGCCAGTTTGTGTGTCTGTGCTGGACTGATGCTCTATGAGAATCCCCTTAGTGACGCAGAGTGAATACAGTACATGCAGAGCATGGCCTTTGGGCGAAGCTCTACCCTATATTTGTGCAAGTCTGATGTTGGAAGGTCTCAAGAAGTATCAGTATCTTTAGACTGGGAAATTCGTCTCATGACTTCCCTTATTGCCGCTCTACTGAGTAAGTGAAACACGGTGCCTGTATTTATTGCATGGAATATGTGGAATGAGTCCGTACAGTAACTGCTTGGTGCATTGATCAGTCCTGGAGAGGGCTGGTGGGTCTGACACCTACTGAGCTCACACTTGGCAAGTGGGCCAACACCTGAATAGGGGGATGTTCACTCGTGTAGAGTTAAAACTTCCAGTATTGGAACTGCAGAGGGTTTGCCTGTAGTCATTTTCAAACAGATGCTTGCAGGGAGGGCTGCAAATGTGATGTGATTTACTGTGCATGGTAAACTAGCATTGCTTTATAGGAACAATATGCTTTGTGGGAATCCAAACAACCTGAGGGTCTTTGGGAGATTATGAGATTTGCAACTGCTTCAGGGCAAAATTATTCTAATTGCTTAGTGTAAGCTAACTAATTATTAATCACTAGTAAACAGTGGTGTCAGATGCACTGAAAATCCTCTGAGTAAAGCCTTCTATCTTCTCTCTGTTTCTTGCATGCCTACAGGTATAGGATTAAGCTGTTCTGAGGCAGCTTTGCCATTTTTCTAGTTGAGGGTGTTAAGTACCCTAGCTAGCTATCTGTTGCTTTGATCTTCTCTCTGCTTCTCCTCAACACGCCACTATCAGACCTTTGAGTACCAGTTCTTGTTGCGTGGACTTTTTCCAGCAACTCTTACCATTCTGTGCTGTAAGTTGGAGACTTTTGGTGTTTATTGCAGTCACCTCTGCAAGGACAGCCATGCTGCCTATCTGTATGGGCAGTAACACACTTAGGCAGGGACAAACCTGTCCTGAAAAAGCACTGCTCTTTATTCTTCAGTTTAAGAAGAATGTATCTCAGAACCAACAAACAATTCACAGGTATATTTAAGTGCCAAACTGCCGTCCTTATCTCCACTGAGAATGGGCAAAATTAATGTCTGTGCTGTGGGTCTCCTTTGGACTTCTGTTTCTCATTTCTCAATTCAGACATGAGAGAATCACCTTCCCAAGTTCTATTATTATCTCAGCTCCCTTGAATCAATTCAAACTTGAAACTTCACCCTGCTAAGGAGGGAAGGGCATAAATTCCAGGAGACTTACTCCCTGGTTTCTGTCAGTATATGTGATTAACTTTACCTCTCAGTGACATTAATTATCAGTGAGTTAGGAACTCAGACAGCTGTGGAGCAACCATGATAGATAATGTATTTCAAAGGTGAATACAGTAATTCTTGGCTCTTCCATAACAGAGAATGTATTAGGCATGCCGGAAGTCCCTTGTCGTTTTTAGCCAGCAGGTATATTAATGAATGACAGGAATGAGTGTACTTATTGAAAATTCAGCTAGATTTTTAAAAAAATGAAATAATTCAGCAAAGTCTAGCTATTACTGCATCACAAATGTGCTTGTGTTAGAGTCCAGTTTAACATAGATTTGTAGTTTCCAGGTTGCTGTGTCCTGCAATTGTAAGGAATGCTATATACTGCCCTCCTTGCAGTACTCATATAAGACTTATGCCTGGATCTCCTGCCAAAGAAAGTACCTCAGCAACTCCTCTTGGCAACTGGAGATCTATATTCCTTCCATCACACCTCACAAAGACAAAGTCAGTACTTATTCCTTTGGCAATAAAGGGACTTAAAGTAACGACATGGTAGAAAGCGTGGCAAGGACTTCACTCCGGAGGTGTGTCCAAGTCAAGAGTGTTAATTGCAAATGCTAGCACTTCAGAGCAGATTTACATAAAACACCTTCTAAGCAATTTTTAATGTATATATTGAAAATTTTGTTAGCTCTTGATGGTAGCTCTGAATGATGATGACCCAGACGTTCAGGGTAGGACTCCTGTCACTCTCAGGCCTGGCAGATGTCCTGCCTTCCAGCTGCTGCTTAAAAAGACTACAGATCTCCTAGAGGTCCTGTCTCCTGCAAGCCCCATGCAGATGTCTTGAATACCATAGGAAGTCTCAAGCAGCACTGGACGTGTGTTGACACTTAAATTTTGCCCACAGTTCGATCCAAGCATGTTGAAAGTGTTGCTGGAGCTGGTGGGCTTTCTGCCTTAGCTTTGGAAGCAGAGAGGTATTAGTGGCACAGATTAGCTAGTATCAACGCTATCACTTGGTAAAAGAACTCGGATAAAGATTGTTACCTGCTAATACATTTGGGTTAAATCCTCTGTCTAGATGAAACTGACGGGGTCTGAAATCTGCTCTCAGGCTGCACACATTCTGCCTCTGTTACAACAAATCTCCTTTCTTTCATCTCCTATTTCTTGTTTCACTGCACCGTGTCTCTTGCGATGTCTTTCTGGTGCCTTTGTTGGCAATGTGTTGTTCATTTTGGATGTCTGGCAGATGTTCAGCTGCTGAGCCTCTGCCCAGTTTCTTGTATTTTGGAAGTTCTGTGCAATCTTGTCCCTTCTTTGATTTCCTGAAAGCCTTAGAGTCATAGAATAGTTTGGGTTGGAAGGGACTCTTAAAGATCATCGAGTCCAACCCCCCTGCAAGGACCAGGGATATCTCCAACAGATCAGGTTGCTCAGAGCCCTGTCCAACCTGGCCTTGAAGCTTTCCAGGGATGGGGCATCCACCACCTCTCTGGGCAACCTGTTTCCAGTGTTCTATCACCTTCATTTAAAAAAAAAAATTCCTAATGTCTAATCTGAATCTATCTCCCTCTATTTTAAAACCATTACCCCTCATCCTCTCACAACAGGCCCTGGTAAAGAGTTTCTCCCCATCTTTCTTATCAGCCTACTTTAAGTATTGAATGGCTGCAGTAAGAGCTCCTCAGAGCCTCCTCTTCTCCAGGCTGAACAGTCCCAAGTCTCTCAGCCTGTCCTCATAGGAGAGGTGCTCCAGCTCTCTGATCATTTTCGTGGCCCTCCTCTGGACTTACTCCAACAAGTCTATGTCCTCCTTATGTTGCGGGCTCCACAGCTGGATGCAGTACTCCAGGTGGGGTCTCACAAGAGTGATATAAAGGGGAGAATCACCTCCCTTGACCTGCTGGCCACGCTCCTTTTGATGCAGCCCAGGATGTGGTTGGCTTTCTGGGCTGCAAGTGCACATTGTTGGCTCACTTTGAGCTTCTCATCCACTAGCACACCCAATTCCTTCTCCTCAGGGCTGCTGCAATCCATTCTCCGCCCAGCCTGTATTTGTGCCTGGGATTGCCCAGACCCATGTGCAGGACCTTGCACTTGGCCTGGTTGAACTTCATGCGGTTTGCATTGGCCCACCTCTCCAGCGTGTCCAGGTCCCTCTGGATGGCATCCCTCCCCTCCAGCGTGTTGACAGCACCATACAGCTTGGTGTCATCATCCAACTTGCTGAGGGTACACTCTATCCCACTGTCCATGTCACCGACAAAGGCGTTAGACAGGGCCAGTCCCAATACCGACTCCTGAAGAACGCCACTTGTTCTTCACTTGGACATAGAGCCATTGACTGTAACTCTCTGAGTGCGGCCATCCAGCCAATTCCTTATCCACCCGGTGGTCCATCCATCAAACCCATGCCTCTCTGGTTTAGAGACAAGAGTGTTGTGCAGGACAGTGTCAGATGCCTTGCACAAGTCCAGCTAGATGACATCAATGTCACCAATTACCTCCTTATTTTCAATGTGCCTTAGCATCGTTTCCAGGAGGATCTGCTCCTGACCTTTGCCCAGCACAGAGGTGAGACTGACTGGCCTCCCAGGTCTTCTTTGTTCCCTTTTTAAAAAATGGGGGTTATGTTTCCCCTTTTCCAGTCATTGGGAACCTCACCTGAGTGCTATGACTTGTCAAATATGACGGACACTGGCTTAGCAACTTAATCCACCAGTTCCCTCAGGACCTGTGGATACATCTCATCAGGTCCTCAGATGGTCTCAAACCTGCTCTTCTCCTGCAGTGGAGCATTCTTTTTCCCAGTCCCTGCTTTTGCCTTCTGCGACTTGGGCAATGTGGTGAGAGCCTTGCTTGTGAAGACTGAGGCAAAAAAGTTGCTGAGTACCTCAGCCTTCTCCGTGTCCCAGGTAAGCAGGTCTTCCATTTCCTTCCAGAGAGGGTCCACATTCTCCCTTGTCTTCCTTTTATCCCTCATGTACTTAAAGAAGCTTGTGTTGTCCTTGGCGTCCCTGGCCAGATTTAATTCTGTCAGGGCTTTAGCCTGCCTTACCTGATCACTGGCTGCTCGGACAATCTCTCTGTATTCATCCCAGGCTACCTGTCCTTGCTTCCACCCTCTACAGACCTCCTTTTTGTTTTTTAATATATTTTTTTTTAATAGTAGCCCCTTGAGGTAGGGGGCACTGGGGTTGTTGCTTAATGGTCCTTGACTATACCTTTCCTGTGGGAAATCTTGGGCTGCAGAGGGCTCTGGTATGCGCCCTACCAATGAGATCAGGTGCATCCCTTACACTTGCTGTGGTTCTGCATCACCAGGCTAAGTTACTACTGGTCTCTGCAGGGGTCCAAAGCCATGTTCAGCACTGAAAACCTTAGTGATAGCAGTGTAGGGGTATGCATGCCATTTTTTGTAAACCTGTTGCAGACCTAGTGTAGATTCTCTAACTTTGATGTAGATGTTTGTTATGCAGAGTCACAGTTTCAACAACACAGTTTCTGTGTAGGCAGCTTTATACTGAATGTAACCCAGATCAATGTAACCCGGAAGACCTGGCCTGGGAGGCTAAGTTCTTTGAATACCACTTTCAGTTTTACTGTCCTGAAAAGGCAGGGATTGCTTTGAAGCTGCCAACCACGTTGCATGACTGAGCCCATCTGCAGCATTGCCAGAGATACGGTTTCATCCTTAGATTCATAGAGAAAATGTTGGTAGAAGCCATCATTTTGTAGAGAAGCTGAACAGGAACCTACCTTAGAAGAGTAAATCAAGGTGCCTAATGCCACACTCTTCTGAGTAAGTGTGTCTTAGAACGGAATAAGTAGTCATTAAGCAGAAATGATTTTTCAACATTAGCTAGGGCAGAGCTAGCGCTTCCCTGTCCAAGAATCTTGTAGACCTTCTGGCTGCAAGGGAAGCAGGATCAGGGAGGCATCAATGCCACCTGCGCAGCAGCAGGTGGACAGCCCTGACCAGCACCTCCATCAGCTCTGTGCTTCCCAAATAAGTTTATTGTTCATGCTGTTCCTGGCATCATCTCAGGAAGAATGTAGGATTTAAAAATTTGGGCAGATTAGTGTTGAGGATGATACACATTCCTCTGCAAAGGCCAAATATTAATGTGAATCACAATTATGACTAAATCTGGGCATTGACTCCCACATAAGTAAGCCAAAGACCTGTTATAACTGAAAGGGGAAAAGGGAGAGTGAGTTGGTTAGTTTGTTCACTAGGCTTTGTCAGATTGTTTTCAGTAATGAAATTGAGGAAGATCTCTAGGAAGCTGTCGTGGTTTAGCTACAGTCAGCAATTGAGTAGTAAGACACAGATGTGCAGTCACCCTCCCCCTCCCCAGAGGATGGGGGAGAGAATTGGGAAGAAAAGAAAATTTGTGAGTTGACATAAAGACAGTTTCCTAGGATAGCAGAGAAAAATATAGAATCATAGAATAATTAGGATTGGAAGGGACCTTTAAAGGTAATCTAGTCCAACCTCCCTGCAAGAACCAGAGACATCTCCAACCAGGTCACGTTGCACAAAATCAGGTTGCTCAGAACCTCACCCAACCTGGCTTTGAATGTTTCCAGGGATGGGAACCCACCACCTCTCTGGGCAACCTGGGCCAGTGTTCTACAACCCTCAGGGTAAATTTTTTTTTTCCTAATATCTAATCTGAATCTACCTCCCTCTATTTTAAAACCATTACCCCTTGTCCTATCACAACAGGCCCTGGTAAAGAGTTTTTCCCTATCTTTCCTGTAGGCCCCCTTGAGGTACTGGAAGGCCACTGTAATGTCTCCCTGGAGCCTTCTCTTCTCCAGGCTGAACAGCCCCAACTCTCTCAGCCTGTCCTCATAGGAGAGGTGCTCCAGCCCTCTTATCATCTTTGTGGCCCTCCTCTGGACCCTCTCCAGCTGGTCCATGTCCTTCTTATGTTGGTGGCTCCAGAACTGGACACAGTACTCCAGGTGGGTCTCACCGAAGCAGAGTAGAGGGGCAGAATCACCTCCCTTGACCTGCTGGCCATGCTTCTTGTGATGCAGCCCAGGATGCGGTTGGCTTTCTGGGCTGTAAAGGCGTATTGCTGGCTCATGTTGAGCTTCTCATCTACCAGCACTCCCAAGTCCTTCTCCTCAGGGCTGATCTCAATCCATTCTCCGCCCAGCCTATATTTGTGCCTGACCCAGATGCAGGACCTTGCACTTGGCCTGCTTGAACTTCATGAGGTTGGCACGGGCAAAGGTCCCGCCTGTCAAGGTCCCTCTGGATGGCTTCCCTCCCCTCCAGCATGTTGATGGCACCACGCAGCTTGGTGTCGTTGACAAACCTGTTGAGGGTGCACTCAATTCCACTGTCCATGTCACCACCAAAGATTTTAAACAGGGCTGGGCTGAATATGGACCCCTAAGAAATGCCACTTATCACTGGTTTCCACTTGGACATGGAGCCGTTGAGCACCACTCTCTGAGTGCGGCCATCCAGCCAATTCCTTATCCACTCAGTGGTCTGTCCATCAAAGCCATGCATCTCCATTTTAGAGAGAAGGATGTCATGCGGGACAGTGTCAAATGCCTTGCACAAGTCCAGGTAGATGATGTCCGTTGCTCGTCCCTTGTCCACCGATGCAGTAATCCCATCATAGAAGGCCACCAAATTGATCAGGCATGATCTGCCCTTGGTGAAGCCATGTTGGCTGTCACCAACGTCCTCCTTGCTCTCCATGTGCCTTAGCATGGTTTCCAGGAGAATCTGCTCCATGACCTTGGCGAGCAAAGAGATGAAGCTGACCGTCCTGTAGTTCCTTGGGTCTTCCTTGTTCCCCTTTTTAAAAATGGGGGTTATGTTACCCCTCTCCCAGTCATCAGGAACCTCACCAGACTGCCACGACTTCTCAAATACAATGGCCAACAGCTTGGCAACTTCATCTGCCAGTTTCCTCAGGACTCATAGAATCATAGAAGTGGATCTTGAACTCCACTGTGTCATGGTCACTGCAGCCAAGCCTGCCCTTGAGTTCCACATCCCCCACCAGCCCCTCTCTGTTGGAGAGCACAAGGTCGAGCATGGCACCCCTCATTGTCGGCTCCTCTATCGCCTGCAGGAGGAAGTTGTCGTCCACGCATTCCAGGAACCTCCTGGGCTGCCTGTGCCCTGCCGTGTTGTCTCTCCAACAGACGTCGGGGTTGTTGAAGTCCCCTATGAGAACGAGGGCTCGTGACCACCAAGTCACATACATATATGTAAAATAATTGTAATAATAACAACAACCCTGAATGATGCACAATTTCTCCCCACCCGATGACCTGATGACTGATACAGCCTGTCCTGAGCAGCAATCATGGAACAAAAAAACCCACCAACCTGTAAAGGATCCCAGAACGATTCTGAACAGTGAGACAAAAGAGAGACAGCTCATGGGCCCACCCTTACTTAAGTACGGAGTGTGACATTTATGGCATGGAATACTCTCTTTGGCCAGTTTGAGTCAACTGTTCTGGCTGTATCCCTCACAGCTTCCTGCACCTGCACATTAGCGAGACCAGGGAACAGGTCACAGTGTCCTTGGTCTCTTTAACAACTCACAAGATCAGTGTGGTTGTCCACATTCTTCACATTCAAAATCCAAAATGTGCAGACTACTGAGAGGAAAATTAACTCCATCCCAGCCGAAACCAGGACAGTAGCTTTAAGAAGATTTCAAATTTTAGCAACTATCTAGAAAGTGAGGAGATTGAAGTTGTTATTTGAACTGTATTTGCAGCTACTGTATTTGTGATATGGGAAATCTGTCAGTCTTGTTCATCTGCCTGGAATCCTGTTTATAATAGTGATGACTTACTTACAATTCATATATATCAGAAAGATTAGGTTTTAGTTCAGGCTGCTCCCTGACTTCATTCGTTCTCAGTCAAAAGTTGATTGTCCTTAAAGCAGATGCTACTTCTCCTGCTGCCTTCAAATGTGAGGGATTATCGAATTGGATGTCCAGAGATTCTATGCTGCACTAATGATGTTCCTGTGTAAAATCTTAACAGAACTTATTTCTGATTATGAAAGTTACATATCCTTATTATCTAATCCTTCAAATGAAATAGCTTCAGCTCAAACCTGTTCTGTAATACTACGCAACAGGATGGTCTGAGCATAAATGAAATTAGAAAGTCACCTACTGCATCGGTGCAAATTCGCCTACTATGCATCATGGATCAAGTGCTCTGAAATATCACTCCTGAGAATGAATGAGCTGAAGTCACTGTGCCAAATTCATTCTGGGTAGAGCACTACATTAGGTTACTCTCATTCCTAATGTAGCAGTAAATTTGGCCCAAACTGAAATCCCTATAAATCAGAAGGAACAGAAAGGACAGATTCTATATCTTGAAAGATACACTTCACTGGAAACTGTAGCTCCCTCTCCTGCCTTTTCATCCCAAGGAAGCAGATGGTTTCTCACTCACCCAGCTATAGTGAAAGCACAACGAGTAAAAATAAAAGCAGAGGGCTGGATTTCTTTCTTGGTTAATCTGCGTGTGGTCCCAGGAACCCTGGTGGGAATGCAGAGAATGGACATAAGAGTGAAGCACAATCCAGAGACCTACAAGAGAATTTGCCAAGTGTTTACTCTTTGAAGAGCAAGGGAATATGCATGTGCTCAAAAGGAGACATGAATGCACCCCACTCTTATCATATTCTCACCTCTCTGGCATAGTGCTGGCCATGAGGAACAATCCTCAGGAAACTGATTCTCTAAGTGCTATTTTTCCGCCTCCCTGTGAGTTTGCAGGAAGCTCGCTAGCTCAGATGATAACTAACAAGATATTTAATTAACTTTTTTTGACGCTGATTTAATGCTTAGATTCCGGTATCTGTGGACATCCAGTCTGTAGAACAACAGGGGGGACAAAAAGTCTGCTTGCTTAGTCAAAGAACAAGCCAGCGAAGAAGATATTTTCTTCCTCGTGTCCTTCATTTCTTAAAAGAAATATGAGGAGCATCTGTTAATAACTGGTGAATGATAGTTCAATGCCAACCAGTGCTGAAGTGACACATTTAATTTTTTTTGGTAGGATTTGGGAAAAAAAAAGCTTTGTGCAAGCTTTCCTAAATGCTTTTTGTGAGGAAATAAATTTATTTCAGACTTTTGCTCTTTATTCCTCTTGAATGATAGGGGAAGTAAACTTGTTAATAGTAGTAATATAGCAACGATTCAAGTAAGCTGCTGCTTATTACATTTTTGCTTTTCTCTTCTTCCACAAAGCTAATCTGATGAATTTGTTCATGTCAAAGTGGGGTACATTATTCATGTCATCTTATGTCACATCATGCATAATGGGATATGACAACTCACATCTAAGTCCTAAGTCAAGTCTTCACTTAGGACAAGGCAGGAGCAGAGATTTGTTGATGAAAGGGGGAATGTATATCCAGCTTCAGGCATGGCTATTTAGTGTTTGAGTCTGACAAGAAGGCTATTTTAATACTTTAGAACTGAATTTGGAGATCATGTGCTGTAATTTAGATTGTCCTTCAGCCCTTCTGTTTGTAAGGATACTAATTGACATACCCTAATACTCGTGCACTTACTGATATCTCACTCAAAGTTTTTAATTATCCCATCTGTCATTAATCCCATTCTGAGTGCACTTGGTCATATGCAGGTGATAGGAGTGGGATGGGGGCTGAAAGCTGAAGAAGAGAGGTGATTTGAGGTACTGCCTGAAATTCCCATGAAATGGGAGTTTGCATGAGTCTGCAGATCCAAAAGGGATCTGATTTATTCTAAGCCACTACTGACAGTTTGTGGTATAGTGGCTTGGTTTCATCCTTTTATTAGTTGGTAGTAGTGAATAAAATGTTAAATCAATAGATTATTGCTTCCGGCAGGTCAAAGGTTTTTGTGTAGCTTTTGTAAATTATTAATATATGGAGCCTTGGATTAAGAGTGAAGCATGAGCTTTCCTTTGGAAGAGAGGTATAAATTTGTAGGGATTAGGGATCAAGACAAAACCCATCAATCTGCAGGAATGAGGGGTTTCTTGGAAAAGAAGCTAAATTCTGTCTGAGACCTGGAGGAACAGGAGCAGGGCAAGGAGCAGGGAGCAAGTGCTCAAACAATGTGGAAGCACAAAGGCTCTGCGTCTGCAGAGATGGTTGAGTGCTGCCTGGGAACAGCATCCAGCCTTCTCAGTCCCCTGCTCTCTTGGAAACTGATGTCACTTCTGGAGAAAGTTGGGAGTCCTTTAGGGCATGAAAGCAAGGACTCTTGCTTCATCCACAAGCTCCCTTAAGCTCTGCTGGTGCTTGGAGCATTTGCAGCTGAGACAGCTGTCACAACTGGACACAGCATGTTGTCACTGTAATACACAGCAACAAAATGTGAAATGAATGTGTGAATGGAGCAAGAGTCCTTGCTTTCATGACCCTGTGAAATATGTCCAAAAGGCTCTCCACAAGTCATTTCTCCACCCTGAGCAGGTGTTATAACCTGAGTAGGGTAAACATGGGAGTCATAGTGTGATTCCCTTGGGCTAAATTAAGGTGAAACAACACCAGATGATCACTTATATGCTTTATGTGGGGTACTAACAACTTGGATCAGGTAAACGTGGTAGCAGGCAGTGTGGGTTCTATTATGAGATATTACAGGTGAAGAGAAGAAAAGGAGGAGAAAAGAGAAGTGGGGAGAGAGAGATATTACCACCCTTGGAGCCTACAATGATAGTTGACGGATGTGGCAATCCTCTGGTGGTGGGCACACACCTAGTCTCTCAGAATGGTGTCCTTTATAGCCCAGTCCCCACCTCTCAGTCATGCTCAAAAGGACTTATATGATAATGTTCTTGATCTTCTGTGCAGGTGTCACTGGTGGGGGCATCGTAGGGGCTGTTCCCATGTCCAAAGAAGACTTCACCACATGTTGGTACATCAGAACACAGAACTGCATACCCCTCAGTACGCCCCTTATATCCAGTGCAGTATTTGTGGTTTAACCATTGCTAGGCTTGCTTAACACAACCTTTGAGACATTAACCCTGTCAGTACCTCACAGAAGGGTCATGTATAATTATATTATTTCAAATAGAAGTTTCTCTAGCTTTTTCTTAAGGACCTCCAGTTTGGAGTTTCCATAGGATCGATCCCTAACTGTGCTTAATTATAATTAGTCTGAAAGATCTTCTTAATATTTGACCTGATCTTGCATTCTTCCAAATATAGAGATTAGCCATTTGGAAGAGATTGTATGCATGCTGGAGAAGAAAACTAGAAGTCAAAATCATCATGACAAATTGCAATTATGGTCTGAGACCAGAGAATGCAGTTTAACAGGATGCTACACACTACACCAGGCAGCAACCATTGATTGTGCAAATGAAGGCTGGTGAGCAGTCAGTGGGGCAGCTGAGGCAGAGATGGGCTGGCATGAGCAGAGTGGGTGACAGCTATATGGGAGCCCAGGTGCCTCTCCTGCTCTGAAACAGGCAAACACTGTGCTGGATGGATAAATGGAAAAGCACCCTAGAAGATAACAGATACACTCTAGCTGTGTGTACTGTGCTTCAAGAGAGCTGGGAGCAAACTGGAAGGGGTCTGGAGAGGAGTAACATGAACTGACTGGTGACTGTCCGGGAAAGCTGAACAAACTTGGCTTGTTTAGCATCAAGAACTGAAAATGAGTGGTGTGGCGATACTGCTGCTCCAAAGAGGACAATATTCTCCCCTCTGTATTCCTTATAGAGAGGTCTTCAATCGTGACGACAGAGATTGAGGTTAGATGCTAGGAAGAAGCTTCCTAAGGGAGTAGTAGTAAAGCACCAGAATTTATTGCTCAGGGTAATTTACAGCTTTCATTGGTGAAGGTTACATTAAACAAACACCTCTAGAAAAACAAAGGTGTACTGGGGCAGGGAGCAGCCCTCAACCCTCTGAGCAGTGCCTTCCAACCTGAATATTGTGCGCTCTTTGTAGCAAGCAAAGCCATTTTAGCACCTCCTCTCCTCAGTCATCTTCTCCTCCAATGCAGCAACCTATCTTTTCCAGTCTTCGCAGTAAGTTAAATTTTTACTTTTCTGAACTCTTTTCCATTGGTTCCGGTTCTTCTTGAGCTTTGGGTGGTCTAGTTGAGGCCTTTCCTGAGCAGAGCAGAATGAAAGGATTGCTTTTGGTGTCTCACCTCTGTACACCTGGCTTCTCTGTATATCTGTATATGCTTTGGTGTAAGGGTTTGTTTGTTTGTTTTTAAGCAGTAGTATAACACCACTTTGTGATGCTCTTGTGGTCTATACATGCATAGTATAAAATGCAAGTACAAGAAATAGTAAGCAGTGTGCAAAAAGAATCTTATTTGATTTTTTGTGTGTGGGGGTTTTTTTTTTAATGCAACAGGCAATTTCTATGCAGGATCAAGTTTAGACAACAAAGGGATTATACTGTATATGTCAAATTTCCTCCTGGGTATATTTATAGAGACATTTCTGAAGCAGAATGTCTCCCGTCAGAATATTTAAAACAAAGCAAACATCTTCATTGAGAATTAAACAGTAGGATGCATGCACACACACACAGAATTTTGAGAACAGTTATTACCTCATTTAGGGCTGTATTAGCTTTCATGAAATATCCTCTTGTTTGGCAGTAGTCAGATAAATAAGAAATGAAATAAAACTGTGGTGTATGAGATATTCCAGTACCGATATTGAAGGTTTTATTAGATTCAGAGTGCATTTAAAGATCAGTAGAAAACCTCAGGCATTTGCCAATCAAATGAACGTGTGAGAGTCCCACTGCTCTGCTTTCCTCCTTGGAGGATGATAGGGACAACAAGCAAAGGCAGGTGAATTACTAACTCTTTGAAAGATCTAAATTTATATTACAATTCAGAGCTTGGTGCATGAGGAGAGAAGATACAAAATAATTATTTTCTTCAGCATGTTGGCTGGAGGAAGACATAAAGAAGAGCAATGAAAGAAGTACTCCCAATCTTCCAGGGACACATGACATTTGAGAGTACTATGAATGTATTGATTGGTAGAGTTTAGTACAAGACTCAGTAATTTCAATTATGTGACACTGTTTTTTTTTTTTTTTCCTTTGCTTTCTCTGCTAAATTATAGAAGATGTCTGTGTCGTAATTAGACATGTGCATATTTTCTAAGAAGGTTGTTCATGCACTTCTACAAGTCACTGCTTGGTGTTAGCTTTTCTGTAAGAAGCTCTTTGGGTGTCTTGCTGTGAAGCATAGTCTCTACCTCTCAAATGCTTTTTAGCTATTTCTATGGGTTTTTTTTTCATGTTCCATCACTTTTAAAATTGTGAACTTCCTGATACGTGTGCAGCATTCCAATAGTAGTTTCACTACTGTGATATAGGAGCTAAAATTGTGCTTCTGGGCTTCCTTTTGAAATTGTCTTTCTTCCTTGAGAAAGAAACTTAACACAGCCTGTGCAGCGGAAGGCTGTTAGTGCTCTGCAAGCCTCTTCCCTGGTGTCCAGATACAGCTTCCAACTGCCTGTCTTGCAGAGAGTGTGCGGTGCCAAGCATATCTGCCCGGTGGGTGGTGCTAATGATTTCAGTGCAGTTGCATATTTGCTCATGTTTTGAAAAAGAAAGTTTGATGGGAAAAAGAAAACTTTCAGTGTTGGCAACATAAGTATTTCTAGAAACTCTCTGGTAGTTGAAGTGTCCTCAAGATTCTGCTACAGCTTTAGCACAGAAAAAATATTTTCAAAATACTTCAAACTACTTGATTGTTATTGCAAAAGAAATGCACCTTTTCCCAAATGTCATGTAATTTTCTATTAATTTCATATGGTGCTGTCTGAGTAATAAAGTTATTAAATATTGACTGATTCCCTGCTCTCTGATTGCTCTCAGTATATCTACAAAGGGTTTCCCGGAGGAGCTTCTGACAGGCTTTAAACAATCAGCCATGACAGCGTGGAGGAAAAAGTATTGTCGAGCTTGCTAATCTCTTAGCTCTTGTGTTTTCACTGCATTTATCAGTGTGTCCTAGTTCCTGTTTCCCTTTGTAACCTTTGTGCTAGTTTTAGATGTTGACAGGCTTTGGTACCTCACGGTCGGATGGTCTGACTTAAAAGCCCTGAGACATCTTGTTCCCCAGACAATACTCCTGCAGATAGGCCCCTGCCAGTTTCCCAGGGCTATCCATACATACGTATGTTTTTTGGTTTTTCCATTGTTTTAGTTGGCTGATCTTTTTCATGTTCCCATTCTCCTCCTCTTAACCAAATCTGCCCACGTTTCCTTGGAGGTTTGTCTGCCTTCTGTGGGAGGACTTGGCTTCTAGTCTTTCATCTTTTCTGTGTATCTCTACATTTCTTACTTTCCCCTTTTGTTGATTCATGACATACGTGGAGGCCAAGATACAGTAAAGGACATAAGTCATATAAAAAGAATGCAAGAAGTTAATTATGTTATTTTTTACCTGTACCCTGTCTAATATATCAGTAAAAATGCAGCTATTAGACCAGGCAATTGCAAGTGGAAATATCCATCTGTGCTTTGCAATAGGTTGCCACATCTTAGTGGAAATAATAGTTCTGCATAATCGTGGTGATAAACATGCTATTACAATGAGTGCAGTTTTCTTGGAGTTATGTTTAGCAACAGCCCTGTTTTTTTCATCTTCCTAGATTCAGTTGATTCACATTGATCTATTTTTCTTCCAAGGATTAACTTTGGGGGAAAAAGAATCCATAACTTGAGATGTTCTACAAATTATGCAGTCAGCTTCCTTATGTGTGGGAAAATCACAAGGTCAGAACAGCTAGAGTGCGAGGGATTGTTCTCACCCTGGGAAAAACAACTTTCTGGGCATGATGTCTACCCTGCCAGACTGGTGCTTGATTCAAAAAAGCAGTCATGGAAATATGTAAGTCCAACACATATTGTATGCTATGGCTTTATTAGAAGTGTCTTAACTTTTTATGGCTAGCCAGTTCAAAAATAAAAAAAAAAAAAATTAAATCCTACCTGGCTTTAATTGATAAAAGCTAAAGATAAGCAAAGGGCACTTATCTGATCTTTATTACTTATGGCAAAATACAAAACCTTTTCCTGTAGTAAAGTTGTGCAATAAAATATATTGTATAGCCATTTGCTAGTATTATTATTTGCTAGTAAAGTATGCTGTTGTCTGTACAATAGCAAGCTTTAGAAGAAAAAGTAAGCCTAGGAAAAAAGGAGTTCCAAAAAATTAGCTCTGAGAGTATTAGATACATCATTGTGTGGGTTTTAGAAAACCTAACAGTTTAAAAGAAGGGTAACTGAACAGTATGCTTTTCATGGTCAGCCAATCTCCATTCCATCCATGCATTTATTAAATGCCTTTTACTTCCTGCTTCATTTGACAGTATATTTCAGTATGTTAGATTAGGTAATTGACTGGATGCAGTGTAAACCTCAGCAGTTTAAAGCAAGCACTAGATAAGCTCTAAAAAGTCTCTTCTGCCATTTCCATTAGTCTCTGTAAAGTGTTGTGATAAGATCAAGATGCATAAGATATTATATGTTAAATTATGCAGCCAGCTGGCTGCCGGAGCTGAGGGACAGACAAAAGCTATTGTTAGGGCCAGCCAGAGGTGCTCCTTTCAAAACCCTCTTGTCTGTTGTTGCTTTCTGAACTTTGCATATTAAAAGTTTTCCTGTTTAGTCTTTCACCAAGGGCTGAGTTCCGCCCCCCCCAGGATTGTTTCAATGAAAGCACTAAACCAATTTAAAATAAAAGAAGCAGTGGATAGCATTTCCAGAGAATTCTTTTTCTTGAGTTTTAGGCTTCTGTGGTGTCAAACAAGCTGAGTTTTGAAACTTGTTCAGAAGACAATAATTAGCCGGGTCACTGTTTGATAAAATCTTGAAGGAAAAGAAAAACATGCTTATCTGAAATCTGGGGGTTTTAGTAATAATTGAGAATCTGTAATGAAACACCCTTTATTGCAGCAGCTCTGAGTGGGGATTTGAAAAGAAATTCACAGTGGAGGAAGAGTATATTAACAGAAATGTAGCAGGGAGCAAGGAAATAAGGTGCACAATGAGGGCGCCATAACAAAAATTTGTTTCAAGCTTTATTTTGTCTAGTGCAAACTGAGTCCTGACTGCCCTAAGAAACAAAATTGAGTGGCCAGCTAACTCTCTTGTTTGGTGCTAGAGTCCTTTGTAGCCAAGGCCCAGGTCTGTAGTTTCTTTTTGGCACTGCTTCTGGAGAGGAAAGCTTTATTCTCTGGAACCCACAGTTCCCTTCCTACCTCAATACTTTATGTGGGGGCTGGGACTGAACCAGACTGAAACACATAGGACTGCTTTAATGTCATGTATAAAAAATAAGTTTCTAAGGCAGAGTGAACAGAGGGGATATTTAAGAATGTGATACTGAAAAGGAAGCCCTAAAACTCCTTGAATGAATCTTATCAGTCTGGAGTTCAAAGCATGGAAAAAGAGATGGTGTAGAGAAGGAGGAGGAGTATAAAATCACATGAGGAGGATGGGTAGGGATTGATGGCGTGCTCTCTCAGGAAGTGCTGGTCCCAGAGCAATACAGTGAAGATATCAGGTGCTGGGTTTGTGTAAGCAGATGAGGATCTTTGTGCAATGGACAGTCAATCTGGGGATCCCTTGCCAAGAGGTGTCACGAGCACAGAAGTTTGCATTGATTCAGAAGACAATAAGACAAGATCCAATGAGTTTTATGAAATACATAAAAATTACATCTGATTTAGAAAGCTGTTGACTTGAAAATGGTTGAATGTCAGTAGAGTATCAGGGGATGGATCTGCTTTCCCTGCCCTATGCCCTGTCCTTAGCATCTGCCTAAGCTAGGTGAACTTTTAGCTTGGCCCAATATGACTGTTACATTCTTATAGGCCTTGGCACAAAAAAGTAAAAATACACGTGTTCAACGCATCTGCTTCATTCCAGAAGCAAATATTTTTTTTTTGTCCCATGTACAAGTAATTAAGTGGATCCTTCCTAAGTGATGCACCTTATCTAGTGATCTGAATGAAGGAGAAAAATTCTGTGGAAAAAATGAAGTAATGAGTCAACAATGCTCTCCAAGGGAATGATGAAGGTGTCACAGCCTTCCAGATAGTTCTTGGTTGAGCACTACAAAATTGTGCAGCAGGCTGAGATTTCTGACCTGAGCCAGCTGAATGGCTTGAAGTGCTAGTGAATAGGAGGTAGCCAGACAGAACAGGCATGTGTTACAGGAACACTGGCAACATGTTTGGGTAGAAATTGAAGTCTAGGGCAGTTTGCATATGGCCTCCTAGCTGTGTTATTCAGAAAGGGAAATGTTCGAAATGTTCTTTCTTCCTCTTTATTGTCTACACAGCTGTAATACTTCTTTTTTTTTTTTATTCAAATAGTTCATTTCAGCCCACTGTGTGGCTTAGGCAAAGCGATCTCTGTGATAAACCTAGGTTCCTTTGAAACTTAATGGGGTTTATGTTTTCTGCTTTGCTTGTGCTGCATGTGAAGCAGGGAGGTCCATCGCTCTGGGTCCTGCAGCTTCAAATTGGTGTTTCTTTTCCTTAAGGACCAGTGCTGCTGTTTGCTGCAGACTCCCTCACATCCTGACTGACTCTGTAACCTTGCAGCACATATTTTCCTTTGTTTACTGCCCACTGACACCTGGAAAGCAATTATCTGTTTCTATCCTCTGAGTACAAGCCCCATGCTTTCCTGCCTCCCACAGTTGGCTGCTTTTAAAAAGAGAGTCGTGTACCCATCAACAGGTGTTAGCAGCATTTGCTATCAACATGGCATCACCCTCTCAGCCGAGCAGCATCCTGCCAAAGAGCTGGCACCTCCTTCATTATGCATACTCCCATCTGCAGGCAGATTCACTTAGCACCTCTTGCCCTAGTAGAACTGGCACGTGTCTTGGTATGGGCCCAGAGCCACCCAAGCATATGGGCTCGGTCTGCTCCAAGTGCGTGCAGCAGAGATGGTGCATTTGTAAAACAGGAACAGGATTCCCACATAGGAAAGGTAGTGTAGCTTTTGGGCGTGGAACTTGCTTTTTAAATCCCCGTGGGTTGACTATGCTCTGATCTGTGTTTCTCAGGCTCTTTTTGGTATTATTCAGTGCTGTGACAAAAGTCTATATCAGCTCTTTTTTCTTATCTCTGCAGAAGGTTTAATCTTCAAAATGGTTTTCCTGTTTGGTTAGTTTTTTTTCAAATGAATATATTAAAAATCTGTTTGCTAATAATGTAGAGGAGCCTATTTCTTGTGGGTAATATAGAATCACAGAATAGTTTGAGTTGGAAGGGGCCTTTGAAGGCCATCCAGTCCCACTGCAAGGAGCAGGGACATCTTCAACCAGATCAGGTTGCTCAGAGCCTCATCCAGCCTGGCCTTGAACGTTTCCAGGGATGGGGCATCGATTGCCTTTCTGGGCAACCCGTTCCAGTGTTCTACCACCCTCATTGTAAAAAATTTTTCCTGATGTCTGTATACTATATTTAGGATGTATCATGACTTTTGTAATGTTTCTGCCATGTCTTTGTTGCTATGCTGTGTCTCCCTTATGGCTATTGTAGTAGCAAAAGGCTATGGAATCATCTGCTTCAGCCCATTTTCTGAAAATCTGAGTAACTTCTACCCATCACTCTCCCCTTGACTGTGGATTTCTCAGCACATTGTTATGTGTCCTTATGTCCTCTATTTGGCCTCTAAGCAGTTGCTCTTGAACTTAGTAATGACCAGGGTTGCAATGTGAGTGTGGTGAGACTCAGGTTGTTTTCTGGATGCCCCTGCGCTACCCCTTGCACAGGGCCATTCCAGTCCTATCTGCAATGCCACAGCTGCGAGCGTATTTTCTGCACACAGAATGATACTTCTGATGAGAAAGTCCATGGACTTGAAGCACAAACCACTTGAATGACAAAGCCCCAGGCTCACAGAAGCGGCATGCAAATATTTTAAACTTTATATGGTGCCCTTAAATCTTCCCAGCCTTTTCTGGCTTACTCAGAGAGAAGCCAAAAAAGCATATATCCTAGACATTACGGTCTGACCCACAGGACCAGCCAATTGAATGGCAGTGAAGTTTTCTCAAAAACTTGTGACAAAGACATTGGAAAATATCCCCAGAATGATTTATCTTTTGCTTACTTGCATTTGAATGCTCAGAAAGAATCTTTTCATCTGAACAACTAAGCAGAGTGCACAGAAAATCTGTGGCGCAGGGAAGGCTTGCTTCCTTCTTTTCAGGCAATTGCTAGCAGTGCTACCCCTCGTTAGCCCTGCTAGCAGGGAAGTTGATCTGTTAAAGTAACCCCTTCTGGATTTCTGTAGGTAAGTGCATGGTTTACATGTGCTCATCCCTTCTCCAAAAACTTTTTTATTTTGTCTGTTGTCAAAAATATTGTATGTTGGTTGCCAATTTTTTTTTTTGTTAAATTTAGTGCAGAGCCAATCACAAAAAAATAGGCAGGCTATAATAGTGGTGTTATGTCTGCTTGCTTTTCCTTTGGAGTTAGTATTCCAGGAATCCTGTTTTAGTGGTTGTGCTGCTTAGCTACTGAGCAAAAACTTTTAATGGGATAATATTGATCCAGTTGGGACCAGTAAAGCTTGCATTTGCAAGGGGTAGCTTGAGCACTTGTATTGTCCGGGCAATTTCAGATCAGTCAGTTGAATTTCTGCATTGATCTTTAGAATTATACTTGTATTAAATATCCATCTGGGTTCTGGTAGCTTGATAAATCTGGAGAACTCTAATGGACTTTTAAAATATATGTGATGCATAACAAAGTATTGCGTCAGTTATTTGTAAAATCTTTTGCATACTTAGTAAATGTACCCTTAAGAGATTAGTTGAAAGCCATGCTTTTTTTTCTGTGGGAGATTGTGAAAAGCATTAAATGGAACCATTAGTCTGAATTGCAAAAAATAACCAGTTGATCAAACCGAACAAAAGTGACCATACTTAATCCTGAATGACTCACCAGTGCTACTATAAGCATTCAATGTGCTAGGTGGAGCTAGTATGACATTTTTAAAGCAGCAATAGAAAAACTCAGTCCTTCTATAAAAGCACAACATGTAAATATATTTTAGATCATTTACTACTAAAATTAATGATAGGTTTCACCCCACCTGCCGAAGCTTCTTAGTAATTTTCCTTCTGGCCCCAGTTCAGAGAAATCTTTTTTTGTGCTCTTGGGTTAATATGTTTAGGCTGAGCATTCACCATGCACCAGTGAGTGTCCTGCAAAGGGAACACGAGACAAAGTCTGGTGCTCTGGCCAGCTGGACAATGCTGGATCAACACCTCAGGCTGTGGCTGGAACAGCAGCTGTGGCATCCCAGCAGCCTAGCACAGGGTGCTTGTGTGCTTGAACAGTGGAGATCAGGACGCTGTGTGCTGCGTAAATGTGCTGACCATTGGGATCCTCTGCAATGTTTCCCCCACCTCGGTCTGCTAGCCACTGACTAAGAGAGTGTGAAAGGGGTGCAGTGGAGACGACAAGGGGCCTCCCAATATATCATGGATGCAGAAGGGGACAGTGTCCTGCTCCCTGTGCTCCAGGAGGGCCCTTGGGTGCACATGAGTACTTGAAACTCCCAGGGAAAATGGGGAGTGTGCAGAGCTGTCCCCAGCTGTCTAAGCTAGGACAAGGCTGAGGCAAAGCTTGCTGAGCCATTTCAGAGCAAGGTTTTGACATCTACTATATGAGAAACTGTCTCCTCAACCCCAGGAGGTGCAGGAGGAGCAGGTCCCCCTTCAGTGCCATGGTTTGTGGTTTGTCAGCGGTGATATCTTCCTCCCCTCTCACTTTCTCCACTGGGGTTTCTGGACCTTGCTGATGAATCCAGGTTTATATGAGTACTCTGTGCTCTGACTTAATCAGGTGCTGCCCAGAGCATGAATGGGCCCATGCTGCAGCTGAAAAGCAGAGCGACACCCCCAGCGTGAAGGTTCCTGGTGTAGTTTTTTTTTGTGAAGAAAAGGCCCACTGCTTCCATGGTCACCTAACAGCTTTCTGGTGTTAATATTGGTTCAGTTCATGGTCCTTAGTGCCAATATGTAAGACCTTGCGTGTGGAGAGGTCTTGTAACTGGTATTTAGGGCAGTGGATTCCCTGGGAAGGGATGTTGCATCTGGGAGCAGCAGAGCAGGGAACGGCAAGGCAACTTGGAGATTGCGCTATGGGTGTATATCAGAGAGATGGTCTTTAGAGGTGGAAGAGGAAGGTGGTGGAGTGAAGCTAGTGGTGTGAGTGTGGGCTTGGCAGATGTGTTCCACATTGCTTGGTGTGGACCTTTGAACAGAAACCAGATTTATCAAATTTTGGCAAATGTGTGGGCTAGAATTCTTCCAAAACCATAAATGAGTAGAATGGATATGAATTGAAAATTGAACTTGGATATAAAGTTTTATGAAATTATTGCTGAAAGGAAGAATTTCATTAGGAAGAAAATACCTGGAAGGAACATCAGGTAGGGAAGGGTGCCAGAAGATCTCCAGTTACTTTGGTGCATCTCACTGTACCACTAGCTACTGGTGTGCTCCCCCAGTTTCGTGGGTCCCAAGCCTGTGCATCTCTGCTGCTGCTGATGATGCTGATGTCATGCAAATGACATGAACTCGTCATTTGACATCAACTGCAGTGTTTCTTCAAGAGCTCTGTTCACAATATTTCCATAGTATTTGTATCTCCCAGGTGACCACAGACCTTGGTCATCATGGTTGCCTGGACAGACATTTCTGGTTTTGGAGCCTGTGATGTTGCCGATGGGGTCTATATGGCATTGTCATTTTCCAAAGCACCTCCCAAATGTGTATGGAATTGTTAGAACTGTTTTAAAGGATAGGTTATGAGCTTAAATGGTTAGCCCAAAGTAATTCACCATGCCAGCACTAGATGGAGAGGCAGAATCCATGTTTCCCAGCTTCCTGCTAGCAATAAGTATTACTTTCATGTTTGCTGAGCAGGAGAGACAAGAGCTCTGGAGCAGGAAAGTCAAGAGATATAAAAGTAACATGTTCTTCCTATGGCTGGTCAGCCATTCACAGCATATATGGCCAGAAAGGAAGTTTAAATAATTCAGTTTTACTCCTTTATAACGCAGCTCAATTTAACCTAGTTACCCCTAGAGTAAACCTGTGCTTACTTTCCTGAAATACTTCCAGCTGCAGTTTGCCAGCAGCAGAGAATCTAATGCTTGCAGTTTGGAGTTTGTATCAATGTTTAATTATTCTTGCTGCACCTGACTCTTACGAGAGTTCACCTTTCAGTTCTTAGGTGGCCAGTACTGCCACAAGTTGCTGCAGCCTGTTTTCCATTTAGTACTTTTTGGGGTTTTTTTTATTCATAGTTATTATCTTTTTTTTTTTTTGGTCACTGAACCAGGAAGAAGCACCACCAGTCAGAACTGTGGCCCCCAATTGCTGAATGATGCCATTTCTTCTTTGAGAACTCTATTTCAGGATAGATTGATTTGTACTTGTAGACACTGTAGTTGGTTGTGGGTATAGGGTTCAGCCCAGATGTCTCTGACTGCATGGAGTATATAGAAGATTATTGTCTGGTGAGTTATTCCTGTAGTCCTATTTTAATGTTTCACTTTTCAAATACATTTGAACATTTCAGAGAATTCAAGACTGACTTCTTAAAAATAGTTCAAGAAGGAAGTCTTAATAAAGGTGAAACCAGCAAGCCTGTTAAAGGCAGCTGGGGCAACTTTCTAATCCCCAGATTATCCAAACATGCTCTTTTGATTCTGTGCCAACATATTCATTGAATTCTGCAAACCCTTCTCACACTGCAAATACTTCCATTTCTAAATCACAGATACAAGGAGGGCTGTGAAATTCTAATTTCTAAATACAACAGAATTTTTTCAAGCACAACATAAATACTGATTTAAAAAAAAAACACAATGCAATGCTGACATTTTAAAGATGCATAAACACTTTCATCTGCCTCTAAACAGTTCAGCTCACAAGGACCTTTTTTTTTGGTCTTGCAAATATGGTGTTTGAAAGGGTATTTATGTTTGTAATGTCCCTAGTTTTTTCCTCCAGTAAACTCCCATTCTGATCCACATGCATCTCTTGAGGTAAATACTGCAAGTTCTGTGATGTTTCCCAGTGAGGTGGGAAACCTTGCAATGTGGCTTGGATGCTGTGGTGGTTGGTTTAGCCCTCGTCACCACACAGTTTCTCGCTCACCCTCTCCCTCCCCAGCAGGATGGGGGAGATAAATTGGGAAGAAAGGAAAACTTGCGGGTTGAGATAAAGACATTTTACTAAAATAGCAAAGGAAAACTACAAAAATAACAGAATATAAGGATATTAATATATTCAAAATGAACAATGTATGTTTTCTCACCACCCGATGTCGCAATGACCAATACAGCCCGTCCTGAGCAGCGATCATGGTAATGACACCAAGCAGCAAGCAAAGGAGCGAAAGTGAGCCAGCAAGGTAGAGGGAATGATGCCAGCAAGCATGCGAGATGGAAAAATGGATACAAAGGATGCCAAGGGTGGAAACGATGCTCCCTCCCTTGGGCAACCCCCACTTATATACTGAGCATGACGTTTATGGCATGGAATACTCTCTTTGGCCAGTTTGGGTCAATTATTCTGTCTGTCTTTCTCCCAGCTTCCTGCATCTGCATGTTAATGAGACTTTAATGAGACTTGGAAAGCCAGACAGTGTCCTTGGTCTCATTAACAACAGCTCCTACCATCAGAGTGTTTTTATCAACATTCTTCACTCACAGAATCCAAAACACACTGGCTATGGAGAGAAAAATTAACTCCATCACTGCCGAAACCAGGACAGATGCTAATGTCTGTCTTGAAGTTCTGAAGTTTTCCCAGTGTAAATAAACCTCAGGATTGTCAGCTCACCGTGCTAATATTCAAGTGCAAGTGTTCAAAACTGTACATGCTTTAGATGCTCCTTTTGTTATCTTTGCTGGGAGTTAGTTTCTGAGAAAACTGCTCATTAAAGCTCAGTGCCATTACTTCTCAGCCTCCATACTCTGCTATCTGCTATTGCATCTGAACTCCCTCTCCAGTCCTCTTTTCTGGCTGGAATCACCTTGCTATCAACCCAGCATTTCCGAACTGTAGACATCAACAGGGTTATGGCAAGTGCTCAGCTGGTTACTGGTAGGGGTTGATGAGAAAAGCTGAAGAGTGGCACAAAGTGTTTTGTGGCTGCTCTGCTAGGGAGCCTGGAGAAAGTGAGTGCAAGGAACCTTGGTGTGAAAAGCTTGGTATATCCCAGAGTCTCCTTAATTTATTTGTAGCTGAGAGCTTGTAGGGAGTACATAATTGGGCATTACTCGTTACTGTTTTTGGGCATGTGCGTGAAATGTCCTTCTAAGAGAAGCTTACCTATATGACATTGTCTCACCATTTGGCAATTTTTTTTTTCTTGGAAGTAAATTTCAGTTCATGGCCTGTACAGGAGCTATTCACTAAATTGAGTATGGCTCTTACTGCATGTTTCAAAAGTGAATGTAAGGCTTAGGAGGGTCAATCACAGAATCACAGAATCACAGAATTATCATGATTGGAAAAGACCTAAAAGATCATCCAGTCCAACCATCACCAATACTTCTCAGCTAAATCATATCCCTCAACAATCAACAGTCAATCTCCCTCCCTGCCACTTACACAGGGTATCCTGGCTCCTTCCAGTGCTGCTCTTGCCATAGTTATATGCAGGAGTTCAGGTGCTTGCCCGTGGCAGTGTATGTGGTGGTCCTATGCAGTTGCTTCAGTACATGAAGCACAGAGTGAAACTGCAGCCACCTTCCATCACCCTCCAGAAGTCTGAAATTTCCTTCAACTTCTAAGAATTTTCTTAAACATTACCTGAAGGATGTGTTGGCAATAGATGTAAGAATCGTTTACTTACCTGTTACAAACCAATTATGATCATGCGCAACTTGCTAATAGCAGATTCCCTAAAGAAGGGGCAAACTATTTCTTAGAAGATGAATTAACCTTCACGCACTGTAAGAATGTAGTAGAAGAATAATTAGAAAGAGAGGTTAGATGTTGGATTTAAGGAGTATAGTAGGTTAATTTTTTTAGATGAAGAAGATTGAGGCCAGTATTTCAGGATTTCTGAGCAGAATTAGCCACAGTATTTTGCAGGACCCATGCAAGTGAGTGGGTGCAGTCTCATCCTGCCAGGCCTCCAACTGTCTCTTGCCCGTGTCTGTTGTTTTTTTTTCTCCAAAGTAGCCATTTAAACTAGTGGTGTTATTTCTTATACAATCCCAGTAGGGTCAGCATGCTGGATGCTCTAAAATGTGTCTGCTGTCTCATGGATAGTTGCTTATTTTGTGTGCTAGGCATGTCCTTCAACATGGACACATCTACCACCTGAGAGGTTTGACTTTCAAAAGGTTTTACAGTTTGCATCATTATTCCTAGGATATTGAGTAGGAATACAGTTAAAAATATGTTTCTAGAAGTTTTGAATAATTGTAGTTAGGTTTCTGACTTCAAAGATCCTCTTATTTTAAAACCACTGTAATGGTGGTTGTGCATCTCTAGGTTTACATTTATTTATTATGCGTTTAAAGCCTTTGAGAAGGGTTATTTTGCAGTGTTTTCCTTTTTGTGAAGAGCTTTGTATTCTAATTGGAACACATAGTTTTGGAGGAACATACAGTTTAGTACAATTGCCATGTGAATTTTGGGTCACGTAGTTGTTTGAGACGTCTTTAATGATTCAGCTTTCTATAGTATGACACTTCACAGCATGATGGCTTCCTTACACTTAAATCTTTTTAAAAACTAAGTCTCATATTGTCCTGAATCAGAGACAATGTACTGCCTGCAGCTAAGTGTGGCCCACTTCTACCCTCACACACTCGTGCATAATTCTCAGTGACTGATCTGGTAGCTGACAGAAGATGTGACCTGGGTTTTTCACACCTAACTACTCTATTGTACACAATGCAATAGCTCAAATCAACATTTGAACTTATGAATTTAACAGGCATCCTTTCCATGATTGATCAATCAAGTCTTGCACATTAAAAAAAATAATAATGCCTGTACATAGAATATTTCTATTCAATACATTTCAGGGGACTGCTACACATCAGGACAGATACTTGTAGTGATGTGATGGTAGTCACTGGGCTGTGTTTGCATACTAGTCAAATGAGTTCATGAAGCACTATACTTGAGAAATCCTCAGCCATACTCTGTAGAACAAATTTGATCTTTGATACTCAAGGGGGAAAACTTCAGGAGTACAAAACTTTGTCTCTGCTAGCATTTTGATTACTACTTACATGTTTTGTAGGTCTGGAGTCAAAAAGACTTGAAGACATGTGATGCTTAATAAAGACAAATTTGAACTAATTCTCTGTGGTATTTTTGCACAAAGATGCATGGCCTGGAAGCAGTGAAATTTGCATTGCACTCGTCTCATCAGGTGGTCATGTTTAATAGCCCCTCTATACTAGAACAACAGGAAAGCAGATATTTATTATGTTGTGCTGCACACTTACATCAGTGGTAACTCTGCACTGATTCTCTGTTAATGGTATAAAGTCTGTACCTTTTATTTTCAGGCTATTTTTCAGAAAAGCCTGAAGTTAAACTATGCTTAACTTACAGCTTCCTCACCATAGTAATTTATTTTGTCATTGCATGCTCAGGCTAAAATGTCCACTCTGCTAATAGCTTCCCTCATGGTGATGGAGGTAGGTATTGATCGGGTTAATTTTGGTGCCTCCAATGGGCTTGGAGAATTGAAGGTGTTAATGAGATGCAAAGTGGTTTAACAAGGTCTAGGGCTTCATGTGACTCTGTCCTGCTCAGAAAAGCATGTAGCATATGGCAACAATCACTACTGAGGAAAAAGTATGGATTTTTAGTAGGGTAAGTTCCCCATTTAATAGACTTCTAGAGGGTATTCCAGATGCTAGCTGTTCGGGGGGCAGGGGCAGGAAAAGCTTGATATGGGCTGGAGTTACTGGCATTGTTCTTGTTGAATCCTAGCTGTGATAAACTGAAGGACAAACCAGAGTATCCCAAGGCACGCAGAAGAGGGTATTGAGAGAAGCAAAGAGAAAACATGTGGCATTTTGGCTGGTGCACAGCCCCCTGACCACAGCCCTGTGGCAGGAGGGAGGTGGCTCTAGCAACAGATACTACAACCAGTCTAAGACCTGCTGAACTCATCACAGCTTTAACATGTGTGGGACATCAGATTTCAGTGTCTCACAGCTCTTTGCTCTGAGAAGAATTGCAGAAGGGATATCCTTTCGGGGTAACATCAGGGTGCAAAACTGCAGCTACTGTAGGCCTGGCCAGCATCTCCAGCGGGAGTAGTGCCACTAGCCCAGCTCCCCTGGCAAGCCTGTAAGATGGGCACCATGCCCCCAAGGTGCACCACGTCCTCCTTGCCTGCTGGAGACGATGGCTGGGGCTGTGTGTGGGACATGGCGCAGCAGCGGCCAGGCTGCCCTGCATCTCTGTCTGGGATGCTGGCAGGGGGGATAGTGGTAGGGACAAGCATTCAGACTGGGTGAATTTGGCTCCTGGGACAGTGGTGGAGATGTAGGAGGCCTCACTCCCAGACCCTGATGTGGGGGCTCTTCTGCCGGCTGCCCCTTCCCTTCCCAGCTCCCGGGGTGCTCTCCTTCCCCTGACTGGGACAGGGCTCCTGCCTGGGCTTCTTGGCTGCCTGCAGATGGGTGAGATGCTAGGACTGGAGCTGTGGGTGTTTGCATCTCCAACAGGCACATGTGAGCAATGTGCCTTTAAGACTAGCAGGAGAGCAATAGTATCTCCCTCCCTCCTGTTAATTGTAGCATGTTTTTCAGCCATGCTTTCCAGTCACATTCGCAGGCTGAGAGAGAGAGAGAGCAACGCGGAAGCTTGCTGGCTGAGCGCCATCCGGACAGTGTGAGCTCGCCCACGGCGTGGGTGCCCACAGGTGATGGGCAGTGCCTGGAGACAGAGAGCTTTGTGCCAGAAGCAGGAGCCCTATATGCCTGAGTTTCAGTGACGCTGCTGGGCTCACCACATCACCTGTGCCTCACCTCCTCGCCTGTGTGGCCGTGCCCTCCAGCTGCAGGTCCAGCGCGCTGGCCACCCCACCACAGTGGGCCCTCGCTGGGGCTCCCACATGAGCTTTGCCTGTCCTTGGGGACCTGCAGTGGGTGATGCAGCGGGAGCCTGGCTGGGGATGCTGTGAGCTGCCGTGGGAATGCCTGTCTCCCTGAGTACAAAGTGACTGCAACTAACTCGAGGTTGAGATTACTGCTCTGAGGATGCCCTGTGTGTCTCCAGTCGCTCCTCTCTGGCCTCACCACAGGATATTTGGAGTTGCTTGCTCACCCTTGCTGAGGGAGGACAGAGGCATAGGCCTCCAGAGGGTTAAGAGCATCTGCCTTTACGCCAAGTGTTCGAGCAGGAAATAATCTGCAGAGATACATGTGCAGCAATTCAACTGCTGCTGCTCTCCCAGGCTGCCACTGCTGCAGTTCGGTGTGTGAGAGAAGCCGTGCTGCTCACCGAAGATGCTTTCTTGGTGTGTCCGAAGCGCCAGGCATGGCAACAGAGCCCCGGCTGTCTGAGCTGGGGTAAATATCTCCATCCAAGAGGAATTATGTTGACTTTCTGGCTCTGTTGGCTCACTGAGGTAGGTGCTACTGCCTGTGCAGTATACTGTGATCTTTGTCAGGGAGATACAGTCCTCTCCTCAGCCTGGGCTATAATATAGAAAAAATCTTTCAGTGGGAATGGGGTTTAATTTGCAGCCTAATGCCAGATAGAAATATGTGTCTGTGGTTTTTGTTTGTGCAGCAGGGAGGAGAGAGCAGAGGATGCCTAAGTGATACCTTTCATGCCTGGCAATAAAGTTGTTGCACTTAATTGGAACAAACTTGCCTTGGTCTCTGTGGAATGCACCTGGGAGCTTTTACTTCTTCCTGGCATATGACCTTTTGAAGGGATTGGCCACCGTAGGCTGGGTTATGCCTCGATTCAGAAACAGGGACACAGTGCACTCTACAGGTCCCTTCATCCTGCTCCTGTGGACGTGGGGAGGACAGAGGACACCCACACTGAGAGAAAACGCTGCTGGCAGGGAGGTGGTGTTTTCTGTCGGAGTGAAATTACACTAAAAGGAAGAAAAGAGGTGTCGTTCCCTGAGGCAGAGGGAACTTTGAGGTCCTAAGGATTGTTCTTGGTGTTTGGAAGTAGAGAAGGAAATTTGTTTTAAAAGTTTGAGTTTGGTTTTTGTGGTTTGCCTTCCTGGCTCTATGGAGAGGAGTTTTGTTCATCTCTGCTAACTGCTTTGCCACCTGCAACCTTTGCTTGAGGATTTTTTTGCAGCAGTACCTGGGAGAGAAAAACTGCCCATGCCATCAGATTTCCTTAGGCTTGTTTAGGAAGGTGCCTTCTTGGGAAACCCCTGACAAAATCAGTAGCAGCTAATGCTGTTCCTTTCTCACTGGCAGGGCATGCATTTTCGGTTTGTCTTGAGACCTCCAGTGGGAGCTTTACTCTGCAAAGATTAAGCTGAAAGGGAAGTTTTCAAACAATTTCCCCATGGAAAAAATGCCATGTTGGGCATTGGATACGTATGTGATTTGGTTCTCCTGGTTGACCTACACCTGTATGTTTCCATGTTGGCTCCTGAGCATGTGAGGGTAGACCCTGCCAAGGAAACCTGGCTATGCAGAATAGGTAGATGCTCCCTGGATTACGTGCCTGGATCACACAGAGAGAGGTTTGTGCACATTTCTGGCATTGCAGATCTATTGAGATAGCACAGCTAATGGTGCCCTTGCTGCATAGTAGTTCCAAAGTGATTCTGTGGCATCCTGGCAGCACAAATGTGTCATTCATAACTGCATTCTTCAGGAAAAGAGCAGGACTGTCATCTGCACTGCAAATCTTTTTAGTCGCTTTAGTGTTCTTTTGTCAGAACTTCCTGACTGGACCGTGTTGCTACCCGAGCAGTTTGGTCAGAGCATTTATCATTGCCTCCTCAGCTTCCCCAGGGCTGTTGTGCTATGCTTGACTCAGCGCTGACATATCTCATAGGGAACATTGGAGAAGAATCCCCTTTTTAGCTGTAATTTGGGCCCAAATGCAGGCAAGAACATGGTTCCGTTTTTGCAAGAACAGGGCACTCACTTGGTGCATCCTCCTTTGCGATCTTGTAGAGAAGACCTCTGCTGCTCTGCAAGATCTCTGTGTTGGAGGAGGAGGAGCAGGAGCGGGTCTGGTGGATTCGCTGCTGTGTATGAATCAAGAAGCCAAAACCCCTGCTGGGGACAGAGGCTGTGACGATGCCTGGGGAGTAGCTGCTCCTCTCCGTCCTGGGAAGGAGGATCCCTTCTTACTCACACACTAGGTAGGGCTGGACATCAGTGCTCCATAGCAACATCCGTTTCTCCCACAAAGAGGAGAAAAATCTCCTAGCTTTGCTCAGAGAGGTGAAAACACAAAGGTAGAAACACTCAGTGGAGTCTCACTGGTGTAATACTGGTGTAAGGTCATCTGAATGACTTCTCTCTAGAAGAGAACTTATAAAAGGTGGTGAGCGTTAAATAACCAAATTACCTGTGCAGGAAATGCTAGAAATATGGCAGTTATCCCATTTACTGCTATTTGCACACAGACAGAATGGTGATTAGAACTGGCTGAATAAAAGTAAAATTCTTCTTAGAAACCTGTTTTCAAAATTCAAAATTAATTTGGTGCTTGCTGGCCAGCAACTGTTTGGTGGTCTTTGTGCCCTTATTCCAGCAAGTACATTTTTCAAAAAGTACTTTTGTGAAAACAGCAAAATGTTGGAGCTTATTCACTTGTGATGTGGTCTGAAGCAGGGGACGGGAATACGTGCCTTACAGCCGTACTCACATCCACTCAGGAAATCAAACCAGTACCTTTGAACTACTGATTATTTCTAAGCAGCCTTTCTGGCTCTAATTATGTGGAAGTTGAAAGCTATTTGCTAGAATTAATAATGATAATTTTTAAAATTGTAATTTATTAAATGGGGGCTGGTCAGCATTGCGTGTCACACGCAGTGTACTATAACCTTCCTCTGCCTGACAGTCACATAACTGCCCATCTCATAGAGCAAGGGCACGGTGCTCCTCAGCATGCATGTTGGGGCTGACCTTGGCCCAGTGGTGACCTGGCAGCAGTGATACTGGGATCCCTGTGGGGTTTGCCTTTTTGGAGACAAATGTCTGGACCTATCCATCAGGTTCCATGCCTGGCGAGCCACACTGGGGCAGCTGGACTCTCGCGTGCTGCTTGGCAGACACAGGTGGTGCAGGGAATGGGTAATGACCAAGTGCAACAGGAATAAATTGAATATTCAACAACTATTTGCTAAGGAGTGATTTCCTTGGTTTCTGTGGGGCAGTAAATGAAGGCCAGTCACTAGGTGCCTGCAGTCTTTCAGCAACCATTGCATTTTTATGCGTTGGATGCTGCTTGTAAACTAGCTACAGGTGATCAAAGCCCGTGGTTCAGATTTGAGATAAAATTGTGCCTTTCTATTAGTGTTTGGAGTATCTTTAAGAGACAATGCTACTGCATTTGAAATCTCTCTGGCTTTGTACCGCTTATAAAATGTGTTCACAGTAGGTGGTGGCATCAGCCTCCTCTTAGTGAATGCAGATATTTATATTATGCAAAAGGTTTTCTCACTTTGCTGCATTCAGATGATGACTGGAGATACCATCCTTGTTAGACAAAAAATTGAGTCTGACTTTAGAGGTGAATTCAAAGAGTAATTTCTTTTAATATATATAGCAGCAAATAGGAACAAAGCTCCTTAAAGATTACTTTAATGATGAATCATTATATGGCTCTCACCCATTTGAAAAACAGCAAAAGTCAAAACGGAGTGCTAGGATTTAGTTGCTTAGAAAATGCATAGAAAAGGACCTATATTGTAGAGATGGTTTTACACCACATCAAAGTAAAAATGTTTTAAGGTGCAAAAGTATCAAGTGACCTTCCAACACAAACATAAGAGGCAGCTGATCCTATTGTTTATTGTTCCAGAAGGTTATTTTCTTTGGTTGTTAGTCAATCTTAATTTTTTAATTTTTTTTAAGCCTGATTGATTCCCCTCCTTGCCCCCACCCTGTTTCAGGGCAGATGCTGTCATAATACTTTTTCTTTTGAATGCTATAATTTTTATTACTGATCTTAATTAAATGCTGTAACTTTTGAAAATTAGATTAATTTGAACCATCAGCCCAATGGAAATGCTGTAATCATCAGAGATCATAAAATGTTCAAGGGACCATAATTTTACTACAGAGCTGCAGTGGCATGTGTCCAAGGATCTTGCTACCTTTGTTCAGATGACATGAATTGTAATGTGTGCGCTTCTGCATAATGCAGCACGAATAGAAATGATATGTTCCTCAGCTGTTGAATTGAACTCTAGCCATAAGTCAACAAACATTAGAGAAATGACATCACCTCTCCCCTCCCTGAAATACTTTTTCGTCACTATAAATATTGTTTGAATTCCATGGTTTCCGCACAACAGATAAGGGGGCAGATAAAGCTGGGAAGTTGTAGCACACCAAAATTGCACTTTATTTGTGAGCTAAGTAGTAGTGGATACAATACAGGTAGTCCCACTGTCACCGAAAATATTTCCACCCTTGGGCCACAGCCAGTGAACTCAGGTTGCACAGAAGCTACTTCAGGTGGTTTGATCTCTAGTCAAGACACACAGTGATCATCACTTCAGTCAGGGCAGTGAGATGGATACTGTGAGATTCTGGTAATCTGGTTCCTTTTAGACCAATTTTTGGTATTTTGGTCTCTTTTTTTTGCCACTGATATTAGGTAGCAAATAATTTTTGTTCCAACTCAAACAGTGGCAAAGTTGGTCTCCCTGCTCTGTCCCAGCTTTATTTCTGGGGTGGTGACATTAGGGAAGATCTCACTGGTCATTATGGATGTAATTACCCAGCACAGAAAGACCGAAAGGGATTAATTTGACACTGCAAACATTTACATTGGAGTTTGTTTATACTTTCTTCACAGCAGAGGAAAAAGGCACGCTGGGGGAGCCATTACCCCTACTCATTTTAGGAGTCTACAGTAAGATGAGATGAATCACAGGCTAGAAATGCCCAATACTCTCTAGTTGTGCAGATGGAGCCTGCATAACAGGCTTGAGGTGGGGGGGAGAAGGGGGGTGTTTGCAGCATTAGGTGAGATGAACCCCACTAAGCAACGTGGCTGATTTCAGTCCTTATCCAGCAATCTGCTCAGCTCCACCTCAGCTGCTCCAGGGTCTTTTAGGAACTTGGTGGGAATGAGAGGCATGATGGAGGATCTGACTCTGCAGGTTTAACTCTGCCTTACTGGACTTGAGTAGTTTTGTCAATCCTTATTATTGAGTACGGCTGTGAAGTAGGTGCTGCTGTTTGAACTCTGAGCATCCCAATAGCAGATAACCCTTATGTTTCTGTTCACTGGGACCTGATATTGCTACTTGACTGTAAATATAATCTCTTTGATCAGTACTACAAGTCATGCTTTTTTCCCCCCTCTGTTGAATAGCAATAAAATCTTCTAGACTTGTACTTTCCAGGCTTTATAGTGAAACTGAGGTGGGAAAATCCATATCAGTTTAGAAACCGATGTGCATGATACATGTTTGTGTCAGTGGGCTTTGTGGACCTCCTGTTCCTGTTCACTTCCTCAGCACATTGATTGTATGCTGGGAGTTACCATTGCAGAGAGAAGATACTAGTATGAGATTTGTCCCATAAAACATTTTATATTTGGGGTTTACCCAGCAGACTTGTTTCAGCCAAAATGTGGAATTCAAGAGTGTGTTTTCATGCCAAGACTTGTAGCATTTGACCACAAATGCGTAGCTCTGTTCTTTTTCAGCATATGCAAAATTCAGAAAGCTCTGGGCAGACATGTATGATTTTATAACAGCTATTGCTTGCAAGGGAAAAAATAAAAAAATATTGCAAAAGCATATTAATTATCCACAGTTTAATGTATATAGTGGTTTGCAAACATTTATTGTGGACATTGTTATCTGAACGATTGTAATTTTAATGGTTCTAATGGGGGCTATTGTAGGTCTACTGAAACTCTTACAGTTATGGTTTAATTTTAATATGGATTTTATTTGAAAAAGCCTGTATTTTTAGATTTTATCATACCCAGTTGTTATGTGCTTGGCTTATGACAATAAAATCCTAGCTGAATGCTGAAATTAATGTGAATGTATCTGTACCAAAGAGATCTCTTGTCTCGATAACTTACCTATTTTTAGATGTTAATCATCACCTTTTCTATTTTCTAAAATTGCATGTAAATACAAAACCTCATGTAAGCACGTAAGTCTGAGCATTGTGGTGTAAATGTGGCAAATACTGTCTGGCAGTCCTGGGTTCTGTAAGATACACAATTGTTAGGATCATGTTGGTTGATCTCCTGATAACATAGGCAATAGAAGATTTCATCCAGCCATTTCTCCTTGCCTTTCAGAAGCATAGCCAGCCTTATTTAAAGAGTGCAGATAACTAGGACTCAAAGGTGCCCCGAGGATAGTTGTTTCAAAGAGTAATTATTTCCAGTGATTAAAAAAAAAAATTCCAATCTGAGTTTATTTCCTTGCTGAATCTTTTTCCTTTGTTTACTTAATTACGGAGTACAGAAAGCCACTGCTAGTAATGGAAATAATTTCCCATGACGTGGACAAATCATTGTTCAGCCTTCTTTTTGCTGAAGTGATCATATCATTTAAACTCATTCCACGCAATCTCTTTTCAGGCCCTCAAATCCCATGCATTTCTCTCTCAGTTTTCCAGCATCTTTTTGAGACATGGACATCAGAGGTGGCTATTCTGGGGCAGTAGAACACCACATTCTACTAATATTCTCACTAACACCGTACACAGAAACATCATCACCTTTCTAACCTTGGGCAAAATTGCCTCTCTTCAAGCATCCAAGTGTGTCATTAAATCCTGTAGGTCCAGCATGGCCCTGGGACCTCATGTTCCATTTATCTGCCCTGACTTCCGTATATGTTTTGAGTTTCTGATTTTCAACATACAGTTCACCCCTGTGTAAGTGGGGTAGATAATTCACTGTTGCATTCTTTGATCCTAGACAAGCAGACTTGTGTTTTCCTGCATTACAGTGTCTGCTCTTTGACAAGGCCAAGCATGTGAACAGGACTGAGGTGTTTGGCTGTAGTATCTGACTTTGGCAATATTTGTCACTTAAGCCAGTTCCTAGCTTTGGGCTGAGAAAGTTGTCTCTGTAGGCCCAGTTAAAAGCACTTCCATTCACTGATGGTTCCTCATTAAAATTACATCTTGTCCATTATCAGTGATTTTTAAAGTATTCTGTAGTAATTTCATGTGATGATTTTCTTACAGTCAGTATGTGGTGTGTCACTAAGCTGTTTGCAAAAAAACAAGACTGCAAGGCTGGCACAGCTGCTATTTCCCCTGCCCCCTGTCACCTGCTCTATTAACTGTATTAAAAATCATTCCAGGATGATTCAAGAGGGCTGAGTGAGGTTCCCATCCCATGCAGATACAGGGGTCCCTGCAGTTGCAGCCATCTCTACTGCTTTCCGCTTCCTGATGGCCATTCGGTGATATTTTCCAGGAGAGACTGAATAGATTTCTGTTGCTGTTGAGGTATTCATAAAATCACCCATGACAAAGATAAAGCAAATTACAAATCTGATGTTTAAGCACTTTTTTGTTTCCCCATACTTTTTGTTGGTTTTGGGTTTCCTGCTGGTGTCTGATTTAATTCGTTCCTTAGGAATTCAGTCCTCTAGCAATTGCTAGATGTTGCTCTGGGGCTCATGTCCAGGCTGGATAACCATCTTGACCACTTACATTTATTGGAGTAATATATCCCTTTGTGGTCCATCATAAACTGTTCAGCTCCTCACCTCACACTGCTGGCATCTGGGTTTTTTCCTTAGCTTGATCATAGTTTTCCATTGCTCCTCCCTTGAGGTACTTCCCTTCCACCTGGAATATGGAGTAAAATCTTTCCTCCTCTGATCACTGTGAGGTTGCTTTCTATTTCCCATCCCCTTAGTCCTCACCCTGGTATTTCTTATTCATTTAGTACCCCTTGTCCTTATCTCTGGGACTCTGTGACTCCACCTTGATTATGTTTTTCTCTCTCTTCTTGCCATCTTCATTTTTTTCACACTTTTGGCCTGAATAGTCCATTTGTTTCCTTGACATAACAGTTACTGACAGCATGGTATCCTGTCTCCAACAGTGGCAAATAGCAGATGCTTGCAGAATAATATAAGAACCAGGGTGAGAATATGATAACACTAATATATCCTGCCAGCAGTGATCAGTATCATGTATGCCTGACTGTGTTGTGAATGTGTTTAAGCACAGCCCATTGGAGGATATAAAGCCCAAAACCATGTAGGTAAGGAAAGGGTAATTTTACAAGATGGCACATTTTCTTGCGTAACTGCCTCTCTCCTTGCTTGGCGTTACTTTGCTTAGCACAGAAAGCCACGGCAGCACCACGCTTGTTTCTGAGCCAGTCTTGGGACTCATCTACAAGGCTCCTCGCACCTGACTGAGTAGGAGCTTGTGTTTCTCTCCCTTGGAGGCTCCTTGGGGAGATGATTGCAGTGTAGCAATATGAAGGGAGAAGTCCTGGTGTTGGGTTATGAGCCCTTATATGATCATGCTGTTTGACAGATTCCTCTAGCTTTCAAGCTCTGACTAGTTGTAACACAAGCTGACATAGCTGGAAGTGTGATGTTGCAAACAATTTTGTGAAAATCATGGCCACATAGGGGAGGGAGAGACCCAAAACAGTGTCCTTCACCTCCGGAGAGGTTGCAGGTTTCTGTCTTGCTTGCCTCCTGGCAGGGCAGCCTGGGACCACTATCAGCATGCCAATGGTGGCCAGGGCTGGCCCAAAGCTGCACAGCTGCTCTTCTTGATCAGAGATTTGGAGATGCAGGGCTTCACATACAGCACATGGGAGGCTGTGAGTGTTACCAGGATGTGGACTTTTCTGGGGTGTGACATCGAGGTGTATTACATCAGTGAAGGTTGTAAGAAGGGTGTATATGGGAGATTTGGGGGATTTTTCTGTCTGCATCTTCATGGTTACTTTGGGGTTTATTCTTTATTTCCAGATTATTTGTTTTCTGAAAATTTCTTGAGTATTCCTTTAAACCTGAAACAAGGTCTGAGCTGTGTGAAGCAAGTAGAAAAATGTATTTTATTTTTTAAAAATGCTAGGTTTGAAGTTGCATTTAAAAATATCTTTCTTAACAAGAAGAATATATCATCCAGGGCACTAAGCAGCTTAATCAGAGGAGCGATGTTGCAGGTGTTAGACCTCTAATTACTAGTTCTTCAGTTGTGTGCTTCCTCTGTTACCATCACTACTCTAGCAGCCAGCAAACTTATGATAGTTTGATTTATCCTCAGCTGATGGTCCACTTTACTGATAGAATGATTTTATTTCAGAGTCATATTTTCTTCACGTGATATATTTTCTTTTGTGATTGTTGCTTTGTTCATTACTATCTGGAAGTTTTTTTTGAGAAGTTCTTGGAACTTCCATAGGATAACATAAAAAAGACCAATGGGAAGACACAGGCACTTTATTGACATGACTGGCCTTCAGTACGCAGCTCTTCACTGTTTAACCTCACCAGTAATGATAAGGGTTCTTCTGTTCAGATAGGTGAGTCCATAAGTCCCTACAGCTCTAACCACTCCAATGTGGATTGCCATGTGACTGTTGAATAAGATTGGACATTATTCTTCTCATCTATTTTTAACCCTCTCCTCCCAGAAGCAGAGGAGTGCCTATAATGACCTATGCCAAGTGATCCTGGCAGTGGCTTTAGGGGATGTTCAGAAGAACAGGGTGGGGCACACAGTGCTCGTTTCCCAGATGGAGGTTTTCAACTTTGCGCAAAGTTCTGCTTGTCAGAGCTCAGGAGTGTGTGCATAGGTAAATTAGCTTGTTACAAATTCAGGGCAGAAAGGCACATAATTCCTTTGATGCCACAGGGAACTGTATCTAGAGAGTCCGAGTAGAAATGTGCCTACCAATATATGTTTTAGTTCTGGATACATCATCTGTAAGTATAGCATACTCTATTCATTTAGCTAGTGACAGTGTTATTTAGGGGTGATATGAAACAGTCACAAAGTAATAAGGACTGCCTGAGAAGAAAATATGTGCTAAAGCTCTTAGGTGTAATGCTAATTTAAATAAAATAGGTCTTATATTGGAGCTGGAGAATATTTTCCTTAGAAATATTAATAATATTCAAGCCTTGGATGCTTAAAAGTTGGTTTTCTTCAAAATGAAGATGCCATGATTATTTAAGAACATTTAGACTTATTTTTAGCTTGGGTTGATTCATTCTGTTCTTAAAAGAATGTTTTATGGTTATCTTAGCAGTATGGATACCTAATGTACATAAATGCAGTCCAGCTGCTTATACCCCTAACCACAAAGGAAAGCAGAGGTAGCTAACTGCTCATCGTGCTGCCAAGTCAGACCATGTTTCAGGTAAGGCTGATGAACAAGGGCATGTTAAATGGATATTCCTTTAATGACTATTGATGCTGATACGGTGCATAGAAAATAATGTAACTCTTTCTAAAAGCTGAATAAAAATAAATGTTGCAAAAAGAAATCTACTAACTTTATATTAAGCCAAATCATAAATATGCCAAAGCGTAATAGAAAGACATTCTATTGGGGAGGGGGTGTGTTATTGCCCTTGCTCTTTATTTCTCTAAAGGTTATTCACTGTTTGTGTGGACATTATACTGTAAAATCCTTTGCTGAAATGATAACCTTGTGCTACTTGCAAACAAACTGTGGTTAGATTGTAGTTACTGGTGCCATGTTGCAGTGCAGATGCTTTGTAGTCATGGTGCAAATAATACAAGAAACAAGTCTTACTAACTTTGACTACACTTTTATATATATTGAAAGATACATGTGCATTTTTTAATGTTTTAAGTATTGGAATGTGGATTAGAGTATAGTCATGAAAAAGGATTGCTACATTGACAGTCTCAGTCCATAGGAGTGTTGGATGAGGTCTCCTTTTCAGCTTGAGAAGCAGTATTTTTTTCCAAGATGAGACAAAATGTTTTAGTCTGCGGTGAGCCCTGAAAGTAATAGGTGCTATTAACTGGAGATTTAAACTTTGTCCCTGGCTGCTACTGGCTGTAGATTTTATGATAGTTCTCTTTTTATTTCGCCAGCTTGTGTTATATAGGCTGCGTTGATTTGGTCTGTCAAAGTGGGCTGGAGAAGCTTGGCTCGTCTTGGGCTTCCGATTAATTTTCTGAGGGTTGCAGGGGATAAGGTACAGTTTTCCCCTGGCTCTTTCAGTTGTGTCAGGGCAAATGCTGTATCTTCCTGCAGCACTTCAGTGAGACCTTCTGTGTGTTGGGAAAGGCAGGTGCAGATACTGTGCTAATGATACTAATTTTGGAGAAGAAATATGCAGGAGGGCAAGTTTCCTCCCTCCCCACTGGAGCAGTAAGCTCTGTGTGTTCATGAAGGCTGCTTCCGTTGCTCCTTGGGCTCATGTCACTCCTTTTTTTTAACTCTCGTCACCTCTCAGAAAATACCGTTTCAAAGGTCACAGAGTTTTTGTTGTTTTTTTTTTTTTAATGTATGTCCTAGGGGAAGGAGATGGCTTGCAGTGATTTATTGTCCTGCCATATAAACTTTTCAGTAAATGCATGTGATGATGTGTGTGTGGCAGGACGAGAGACAATTGTCTCAGGCCATGAAAAGACACCTGGGCATGAATAAGCAGACTGAGAAGGATTGTTATTATTTTATAATTGGAACCACACATTTTGGATTTCTTTTTTTAACCTGACATTTTAAAGTCTATCTAAAATTTAGAGTGTAATAGACTGCTTAGCATCACCACTCTTCCTGAGGGTACAAAGAGTTTAACTGCCTGATTTTTTTAAATTTTGAAATACAGCTCTTTAATGTTTACAGATATTTTCTTATTTTTGATATTAATATATTAGGAAAGTTCGTACTTCACTGATGAATGCAAAGTTCAGCATGTTGACATCTAGCTGTTGTGTACAGCCTTGCAGACCAGTGTAAAATGACTGCACTAATCTTGTAGGCTGTTTATTGCTTCCACAGTACTGGCATTTTTTAGGGGGAAAATAAAAGAAAGACAGACAGACTTGTTTCATGCTGTGCAGCTGTGCTAATTATGCTGGTGGCAGGTCTTGGGTGACTCCGTGTGTTTCCTTCGAGTCTGCTGCCTGTCATTTGTCATGTGGGCGTGTGTTATGCTGAATGAACCTTCTTGACCAGCATATCCAGTGAGGTCCATTACAAACATCCCTTTACCGTAGCACTGGCTTATGTAAAATAGCATGATGGAGAACTGAGCTGGTATAGGTGCCTATCTCCGCAACATGTTATCCGTTTAACATTCATGGATTTCACTTTCATGAGCCCCCTCCTGAGAGGAATGAAGCTAGGAGAAGTCAAATGACCGGCCATAGCTGTGAGACAAACAAACACTTAAGTTTTTGTGTAATGATCTTCAGCATGCCTCTACCATACTGTCCAAAGGATCTCTTATTAAGGTTTTACAAGCTTAGGTACTCACGTAGCTTTAATGCTCTGTTTGTCATCCAGTTATTCACTTTGGCTGAAGGAAGAACTAAATCCAGAATCTAAATGAAAAACACTCAGTATTTCTGTAATAAACAAACAAAGAAACAACACCTGCCTCTTCTCACTCTCTAAATAGTGTCACTCTAAGCTGCATCAACATTTTTGTATATAGGCTGTGTCCTATCCAGGGATTCCAGAAGATAATTTTGATCTGGAGATGACTATCAGCGATATCACTGCCCCAAGCAATGATGAATCCAGAATCCTCTAGAGTTTGCAAGTGGGTTTACAATGTTGTCTTACATTAATGCAGAAGACTACATCTCCCAGAGATGAGTAAAAAGCTTGCTGGCAAGCATCATCCCAGAGATGAGTAAAAAGCTTGTGGATGATAATTATAGAGCTCTGTTCACCTCTGATTTTTGTTTTGACATTTCTGGGAGAAAACTGTGCACACTGAGATAGATAGAATTGTTTCTTTCACTCTGTGTTGCTCAGGGACTTATTTTTTGCTTCTGGCTGATAGAGGTAAAATGAGAAAATACTTAAATTGGACACTAGACTGCCTAATAGTATGAAAAACATCCTAGGGGCTGGATGTATGTTGAAATGGCATTGGTTTCTTTGAAGACAGGTAGCTGAGAGGTTAAGCTTGAAAATCTTCATATAATTTTCTAAGATAGCTCAGTTTAGTCAGGATGACAGATTTTTCATTGGAGAGGAAATAGAAGAAAAGAGTGAGGGCTCCTATTTTATTTATTTATTTATTTATTTTAAGATGACAGGAACTGGTAGCTCCTTTTGGACAACAGGCCTTGTTATCCCTTTCTTGTTTTGCACAAATGTAGATCAGAAAAGATGACATCAGAAAACATGACGATCCAAGGACAAATTACTGCCTGGAACTGTTGCTGCCATCTTTTATAATATCTATTGTTGTACTGCTATCTAGAAATCCATTGCAATGGCAGTGTTGGAGTATTTGTAATATTGGAAATGCATTAGGTTTTTAATGCCTTCTGAGGCTAAATTACCTGTTTGTTAACAGTTCTTTGTCTATTAGAAAAGCTTTTGAGAGTGCTCAATATTTATGGATTTTGTAATCTGTTTCTTGGGGTTTGTGGCAGGTACTGCTCATGGTAGATCTCTGCAAAGAGTTGACTTTTTGGATGATATGGTTCATTTCTGTGCAATCGCTGAGGTTTGTCATAGAATGTAACATCTCCAGATTAAACATTTTCCCAAGTTAGTGACTTTGATGTGGATGGTGATTGCAAGCAAAGAGGTAAAGATATTAAAAAGGGAAGTTATATGTGGATTTAGCACATAAAAGCTACATAATATTTATGTAGCAGCTACATCCTGTTAAATGCCTTTGAGTATCTTATGCGACAGCATCTCTTCAAATACTGATTAGCGTTTCACTGTAACTGCAGTGATTCAGGTGGACTCTGAGTCCCAAGCTACTGAAGGGTTCCTTAAATCAAGACTGAGTCTTTCACAATAAATATTTTACTGCTCAGGTTTACACTGTGTGATTATAAACAGCACTGAATAAATGTGTGAAATCCTAGAAGCATGTTACCCAGAAAGGTCCCTGGTAGCTGTGAGATCTGTTTTGACAATCAGCAAGGGGTTACGTCCTCAGGAGCCACAGTCTCCTACACGTTATGTGAAGAGGAGGAAGGAAAGAGAGGGGTTGGCCCTCAGTGCAGGAACTTCTCAAGTTTGCAGCTGAATACCTGCCAGAACTAAGTGGAGAAATATCTCTCTTGTCCCAAACTCACTGAAAATGTCCCTCAAAACAGCTCTATCCCACTCTGCCCTACATTCAAAATAAAGATTATAACTTTGCTTTCTGTATTCTGATTGCACTCAATGAAACACACAAATGCTGGTAAGATGAGACTGAATATCATGTTCTGAAAGTGCAATAGTATTTTTTTTTTTTTTCTGAGGGGCTTTATTTTATGATTTAATTATTGCATGACAAGGGTTCGTCTGTACTTATAAGAAGGCGGCAATTTAATTGAATGCTCAATTTTATAGGCAGGATCTAAAGAATTACTAGAAGGTATTTCTCATAATGTTGACAACTCTCCTTTTGTAACACTTATTTGTAGGCATTTCATAGCTAACACAAATGTATGTACAGAAATAGTACATATTTATAGACCAAGTCTATAGTTTAAGGCAAATAAGCAGTCTTTGCCTTTAGTAGAATACTTTCCTGCATAAGGACTCTGATTTCAAACACTGTGTATAATGATGTCTTTGCTATCTAAGGAGTGTATGGGTATGACTCACAGTGTCATAAATACTACGGCTATTACAGTGTGCATCCAAGTGAAATTACACAAAATTATATATTTGCCAGGATTCTTTTCTCTAATGGCCAAACTTCAAAATAGAAAGCTTTATTATGTATTTTGATGCGTTTGAACTACTAAATGTTCTTGCTGGTCCACTAGACAGTTTAATAGGGCTCCTGAACATCATCAGTAATTCATACATGTCTTAAACAAGAATTTGGTACTTGCTGTTCAACTATAATCTGAGCATATGATATTGTGAGCTACTATAGGATGCAGAGGGGCATGCTTAGTGCTCATAGAGGTGCAAGGTTTTTGGATTTGAACCCTCTGTGGGTGGTGCTCCCAAACAGGTGTTCTGGTTTTATTTAGTGATGGGGACTAAGGTGGTAGCTTCTGTAAGAAGCTGCTAGAAGTTTCCCCTTTGTTCAATGGACCTGGCCAGGCCTAGGGCAGCCCTGCTGCTGGCAAAGGCCAAGCCAATTGGTAGCAGAATGTTCCCTGATAACGCCTTTGCGATAACTTATTTAAGAACGGGAAAAGAGAAGAAAAAAGGAGAAGAGATGATGTGAAGATGCGGAGTGGGGACAGGGATGGGGAGGCACAAGCCCTGTAGGCCTTGCGGCCCTCACCCTGTGGCCTCTCACCGGGCGGCCAACTGGGCCCAACTGGGCCTGGCCCGGCTGCAAGAAGTGGAGAGGAGATGAGATGCGAAGAGAACCTGAGAGGCATCTGCCTGCCAATGGTGAAGAATTTCTTGTGAGAGGAACGGCTGCAGACGGCAAGGTCAGTGGGGAAGGAGGGGAGCAGTAATGCTGCTCCTGGCCAAGATTCCCCTGCAGCCCGTGGTGCAGCCCATGGTGGAGCAGGCTGTGCCCCTGCAGCCCATGGAGGCCCACGGAGGAGCAGAGATCCCCCTGCAGCCCGGGGAGGACCCCATGTCGGGGCAGGCGGAGGTCTGAAGGAGGCTGTGGCTGGTGGAGGGCCTGCAGTGGGGCAGTCAGTTCCTGAGGGACTGGACCCCAGGGAAAAATGACCCACGCTGGAGCAGTTTCATGAATGACTCTAGCCTGTGGGAGGGACCCCATGCTGGAGCAGGGGAGGAATGTGAGGAGTTCTTCCCCCGATGATGAAGCAGCGGCGTAAAATAACATGTGCTGAACTGACCATAACCCCCATTCCCTCTTCCCCAGTGTGCCGCTCGGGGGTGGGGGGGAAGGAGGTAGAGATAATGTTAAGCCTGGGAAGAGGGAGGGATGGGGGAGGTTATCTTGCTTTCTGTCTCATTATCCTGCTGTTTTAAGGCTTTCTCCCTGTCCTTATCTCAAACCTCAAGCCTGTTTTCTTATATTATCTCTCCCTATTCTCTTGGAGGGTGGCGGGAGTGAGAGAGAGAGACTGCGTAGTCTGGTCCTGATCAGAGCTAAACTATGACAACAGGGAACTGTCCTCTTTGCCTTCACTGTAACTGTTGCTTTTCCTGAAAAGACAATGATTGTTAGCTGAGGATGTGGTGAACTCCCTTCAGTGTGACTTGTCTGATGTCATCCCCGGCACATGACCGTCAGTGCTGGCTAGACCAAATATGGGTAACTGATGGTCCACATGGAGAGGTGTGAGGAAGTCCAGGTTGGGGTGCATGAGGGTAGACGTAACATTAGCAGAAGTGGAAGTGAGTGTTAAACTGGAATGCACTGTTCCAGTTCAAGACAGAACTGAAAAGCCAGTGATCATTGTAGGATATGTTAACTGATGTTTATGAAGAAACCTAATGGGATGTGATATTTTTTTTTCTTTTGAAGTATATGTTTGACTTTATTGTTTTTATTTTTATTTTCCAGCACTGACATGCCTTGTTATGCTAAACATCATATCCAGATAGAAGGTTTTAGAATCAAAAAGGATGTGAAGGGCCAAGAGTGAGTACAAGAAAGGCTAACCCCAAGGGCCTGTCCTCTTAGCATGCCACAGGGGAGTTCTACTGGCAACATTTACTGTCTTTGATCTCATTTTACCACTGGAGAACTGAGGCATGCAAAATATTGAGTCATGATATGTCTACGATGATCATCTTGGCAGAGCTGAGAAATGATTTTCAGTTTTCTGGATAGCAGTCCAGTCTTTTCCTGCAAGAACCTTCAAACTTTAGACTTGTCACATTCAAGTGATGCTCATACGTCTCTACAAATAGAGTAAGAAGTTACAAAGAACTCAGAAATTAAGAGTGTAGTGTCTTGCAGAGGTATTCCTGAAAACTGTTAATGATGTTATTTTTGAATAAAAATTTGTTACACAAGAACCAGTGAGATTTTTACTGTACATGGCATGATTTCAAAGTCAAGACCCACTTCTCTGTCCCTATTTGAACTTTTTATTCTTTATCAGGCTGCTAAGAAAAATCTCAAGCTGAGTTCCCGAGTTCTGTATTTGCTAGCTGGATAATGACCAGATTGTGCCCCATCTTTGTTCAGGATGCAGAAGAGTGTGAAGAACTCCATCGCTATGCAGCTTTTGGGAGTCAAGCTACAATTCCCAGGCAATTGTGAGCTGTGCTGGTTTTAAAATAGGTTATTTGCAGCTAGCTTAAGGACTAGTGTTTCACCCTGCCAGTGTGATGTCTGTGTTCAGTGCGTTGAGGAGCAGCAGGAGTCTGTTCAGCTTTGTCCCATCCTGACATCGCTTAGGGCTGAGGGAGATGCAGTTTCACTGGCCTTGGTGCTGTGTTCCTTATGCCTTGGGCACAGTGTTTCTAGCAAAAATGGGCTGGAGCTCCCATTTTTCCATCCAGACGGCAGTGAGGTTAGTCTTAACAAACTGCAGCTTGTTCTGGAAATAGTTCTCAGGTGGTGGGTGTGTTTGAAAAGAAAGATGATGGTTCTTCAGTTGCTTTTGGCTGTAACGATGGCATTAAGATTTCAACAGTCCCCTCTTAACCGCTGTATTTCAGTGATCCTTTTCCTCTGGCTGGCTGGAGTGTATGGGCTGAGATGAGAATTCTGGCTTTGCAGCCAAAGAGCAAATGATGAAAGTGGCTGACGGTGATTACCAGCCATCTTGTGCTTATGCCTTGGAATGGTCTCTAGTATGAAAAGGCTGGTTGTTCCATACCAGGGGTTACTGTGCTTGCTTGTCTAGGACATGGAGCCTGAGCAAACTCACTTTCTTATTAGACTGTCAAGCAGGACACCTGAGATCATAGCTCACGTACCACACAGGACGGTATTTGTCATGCAGAAGGTGGAAATCCTAGTATTTGAATTTGCAGATCAAAGCTTGTTTCCAAGATGCACTTGAAGCATTGTGAGTCCCTGCTCATTGTGGCTGAGCTTTGAGCAGTGCTGCCTCTGTTGCCTATTACGTGTCTGGAGCTGCTGCTTCTGCAGTGGTACAGGTTGTGTTGCTGTTGCCCAAACTGCTCATCACCAATGAAGTAGCTCTGAAATTTGACAGGATGATACTATTTCATAAAGAATTATTTTACCCCTATTTTCCTCTCTCATCACTGTGACAAGTGCTGGAATCCCTCCAGACTGTCAGTGGGCTATAACCTGGGACCCTCTTTTCAAATCTGTTTTCTGCTTTATTTCTTAGTGTCAGGTTTTGTTTCCATGAAAACTCCCCAACTTAACTCAAATTTTAAGACTGTCAGGTACATAAACAATGCTGTCATTAAAGAACATTCTCAGCTCTGGATGGTTGCTCATCATGTGTCCTACCAGGCAGGCAGTGTGGCGGCATGAGAGACTTCATGGCCGCCAAAACTTGATGGGACCTGCAAGGCTTTGGAAGAGCTGGTGAAGCCAGCTTCTGCACCCCTGGAGAGGAGTTTTCTTTGACTGGTGTTCCTTAAGCTGTTGTGCCCATAACAATTATATCCACAGGAAAGGAAGAATATTTTGCCATGTTCACAAGGATATGCTTGGCTTACACAGTAGTAAAAATGTTAAACATGGAAACGCTGTTTCCAGGCAAAATGGATTAACCACAAAGTGTACCTTGAATTGAGTGGTTAACTTCCATCACTGAGTATAGAAATATGCTTGTGAGATATCCAGGTGATTTTTGTGTGTGTAGTGCTGTGATGAATAAGAATGGTTGATTAGCATCAATATTTCCGATCCTGCTTGCACCCTGGCATAACGTAAACTCCTCATGGCAATATCTTCCTCCTTTCAGTCCCACCCTTGCTGTTGTCATTGAAGGAGAACATCAGTAAGAGAAAAAAGCTTACTTTAATGATGTAGAGACAAAGTACTGTGCCTGAAAGAATAGTTTTTCCCTTCCTGTCTTTGTGAAGCTTTACAGATACTGTTATATTGGTAACCAGTTTTTGTAACTGCCACATTAGCAGGACAAAACCACAGTGAACAAGAGGATTTGCAATCCTTTAAGGGAGAGCTATTAGACTGTGAGATAAAATGTGTCTCTGCATCTCTCTAAAAAGAATATATTTGCATCTACATAAAGACTTCAATTTTGGTAGCCAGGAATAGTCTAGGCATCTTCATTGTAATTATTAAGAATTACTAACTTGTACAATTACTACTTCGAGAGAGATGCGAGTATACATGGTATTTCAAAGGACATGGAGAAGTGAAGATTTTATTGCTGTTTAAAAAGCTGGACGAATCTACTTGTTTGCTGGCAAATAGTATGGGAATTCAAGAATTGCAAGGCTGAAGAAGGCTTCAGATCCCTCTTATTTGGTGTCTCTGCTCTGACAGATGCTAAGGTCAGACATTTCAGAGAAAGGGAGGAGCCTTGTCTTACAAGAGGTGAGGTAATTTCTTCAGCCAGTGAAAGCCAGTAGGTGGAAGAGGGAGGACAGCAGAGATGCAGAATGGGTATTACTTTTCTTATAACTTTTTTTTTTTTTTAATGACTGTCACTTTACATTTGAAAAACCTTAAAAGAAAATAATCAGTTTGGAAAGTGGTCAGTGCCACGAGGTTGTTTCACATAAGTCAGCAGCTACTCTGGTTTATGAACACATGATTTTGGTGCTCAGGCTCCTTTCTACATTACCAGTCACACAGCCGTAGCCTGAGGGCTGCCTTAGGGCCTCCTGAACTCGAGGAGGACTCGTCTCATTATTGATTGGGTCTCGGACCATGTTCAAATAGCAGAATTGGGTCCCCGAGGCCTGTAGCCTGGAAGTTAGGAGCAGCAGGAGTTTCTGCAGTGTGGAGTGGGGTGGTAGGTCATGGATTTGTTGATCATCATCTAATACGATGCAAGAACAGTAACCTTTTCTGGAACTATTGCAAAATGCGCACAGCTCTGCATCTTAGAACTGTTTTCACATACTAAATAAAACTATTTTCCATTTTTCATCTGTAAAACACTAGTCATGTAGTGTCATTCTGTAATGGGATGAAATCTTTCCATTCAGCACTGTAGATCAGCTCTGTTCTTCTGTATCCTCTCTGTAGCATCTCTCAGGTTTTTGTGTGGCTTTCTGTTTTTCATTAAATTATTGATTAAAATAGATAAGATAGGATGTACTTTTTGCATGAACACTGCCAGAACTGGAAACCTAAAATAGGGCTGTACTAACAGGTGAAGATATTCCTTGTCAACAAATAGGTGTCAGCTCATTGTTCTTGATTGCTTCTTTCATTGGTTGAGTTGTGAATGCTCCTTGATGCAGACTACCATTTGGCTATCATTTTGGCCTCGGTATTTCCTGCTGCAGAATGCTATTGGAATAAGCTCTTAACATGTCTGTCTCCTGGTCCTTGGACAGCCCCATTTTTCACAGCACATTTTCTTTTAAAGTCTGATTCAAAGCCCATTGTAATTGATGTAGTCTCCCATGCATTTTAATGCAACCAAATCGATGGTCATGCATTTAGGAACAAAGAATATTACTCACATCTGCAGGGTGGGAGGATTTGATCTTAGAGTGCCATGATGTTGACAGGGATTCGGGTGTCGTGCTGAAACCCAGCCATGTGTGAGCTTCGGCTTTGTGCGACTGAATGTAGCTCTTGGATGTACCTGTGGAGGGAAGGGTTATTGCTCCAGTAACACCCTGCTGATGACATGGCTGCCTAGACATTCTGCCCCACTCTGATGTTAACATGTTTTAAAAAAGGATTATAGCAATTTGTAGAGGGTTCAGAAAAGTTCTGCAAAAACGACTGGATGTCTGTAAAACCTGCATTTTTATTTAGAGGCTCAGTCTAGTTAAAATAAGTTTAAGAGGATACTTATCAGAATATAATAGATATAAATCCTATGATGAGAGACTTACGGTTGCGGGAGGCTTTTTAAGCTAACAGGCAAAAGTTATATAAGGAACTACATAAGTCAGTGGATGGAAGCTAAAATTAGGCTAATAGATGTTAGAAGAAGGGTAACCCTAAAACCTTACCTAAAAACAGAGTGGATCTTTATCACTAGAAGTCCTTAGGAATACACCGGTTTTGAAGGTCAGCACATTACTGACTTCCAGGGTAGCTGCAGGAGACTATGATTAAAGATCTCTGGGTTATACTATGTGCAAGACCACATTAAATGTTTAGACTGTCTACTCTTGGCCTTAAAGCCTAAGCACTTGGCAGCCACTAACATGAGTGAGATTTGGAGAAAATTCTTTCAAATCAACCATTAGGTGCTAATTCCCATAAGGATCCAGACTCCATTGGCCAAGATTGATATGGGACACAATGATTTTAAAAAGGACTATTTTTCTTTGCTGATTTAATTTAATTTTTTTTGTTAACATTTGTTATGTTAAATTTATATTTCTCAGCAGATGTTTTTTTTCTGGAGCAGTTTTTAAATATAATGTTTTTATGTATATATAAAACTATCTTGCAGATGCTTATGAATGTTTTCTTCCAAGAGCAAAATCTCTAGCTAAATGTTCTAGGCAAGTAATGAAACTGTCTTTAAAAAAAGTCTTTGAAATGCACATATTAAGCAAGTGAAGAAAGGAAGGATGGGTGAAGATTTTTTTTTTCTTTCACAACTTAAAGCTGTAGTGATCTTAGATGTTGCTCAAAGATTTATTAGGTATAAAATTATCAGAAAGATTTTATCTTTCCCAGATTTTACTTCCCTTTAAACAACTGTCATCAGATTTACAGGTCATACGTATGTTGCAAATAGGATTTTATACTAAGATCACAGTTTTGAGATTACAGCTACTTTTTTTTTTTAATACAGCATTTATTATGGCAAGACTGAATAAATTTTCTATGCATTGATGTCCTTTGAGTAGCACTCTCCATTTTTCAGTACCGTTAATACCATGCTTAGCTGATAGCATCACTCATGTAAGGGTCTCATTCCATCTCCATACAGACAGATTGCTACCTATGACCGTGTGGCATCAGTTTATGTCCTGCATCTTCCTTAACTGTTTGTAAATTATATGCTTTGGAAAGCAGAAAGTTATTTTGATTTTGAAATACAATGTTCTCAAGGCAGACTTTCCTTGGGAAGCTGTAAACTGCTTTCTTGCCTTGGAGATTTTTAAATTCACTAAAAAACTTAAGCTTTAGTAGAAGCAAAGGACGTACGTCAGCGTGGCAGTGTCACAAAATCCAAATGGAAGATATTTTAATGCCAAACAGAATTGTACTTCCGGAAAATAATAACAACAGTACTTCACCCTGCTCCATTTGCTTCAAAATGTTTCATTTGCATTAATAAAGCTTTGGAATGTCCTTGTATGGTTGATGTTATTAGTACTGCAGACCAATGCCTTTAACAATAGTAACCTGCCTGTTGAAGAATAGCATATGGGTAATATTGGAGAAAGAAAAATATAAATTTAACTGAACTGGCTTAATGTGCCCCTCCTGCTGGGGAAAAAAAGAAAAAAAACAAACAAAACCCAACAATAAGCAGAGAATGAAAAGGAAGGAAGAAGCAAAGAAGCTCATCAGATAAGAAAAACACAATGTGCAATCAGCTACACTGGTCTTTGCAGAGAAACTGCCCCAGAGCTCCTTCCAGGGAACGGGACAGTTGCAAATCCCAAAAGGTAAGTGGGAATAAAAGAGTCTGTGCATTTAAAAGAAAATGTCAAGCAGAATTAATTTTGAGAGATGATTATGATTTCCCCAAGATTTTCATAATTTAAAATCTGAAGCATCTAAAATACAGAATTTTCATGTTTTTTTTTCTTCACAAAATTCTACTTTTTTTTTTTTTCCTACTTCACAAAACTCATTTAGCCTTCTGGGAAGATAAATTTGTGTGCCTGGAATTGATAATATGTGATTCCTAGGAAATTTCAGCTCCACTTCAAACAGAAATCCTTTTGATTTGGGGCGCTTCATACCTAGGGTTATCTGTATTGCAGACATGATGCAAACATTTATTTAATTTACACCTAACACAGGTGTATTGTCCTTTCGCTGGATCTTTTTTGTGCACATTTTATAACTACAGCATCTGTCTGAAGTCCTTGCTGCAGAATAGAGGAAGATAATTTTCCCTGGTTTGTGTAATGCAATATCCTTCCATTGTATGCTCTGTTCTTACTGAGTCCACAGCTTCCACTTGTCCTTCATGTTTTGTTTCTACCCAAGTACCTGAGGTATTTCTTAGCTTGTAGACTTTATGCAGCTGCTGTTCTTCAACTGCTGTTTTGTCAAAGGGCCTGTAATATAGTATGTATTTCTACTGTCAAACAAATAAGAACATCTTGCTACCATCAGTCACTATTATGGTTTGCTTTGCTCCTGAAAGTACATAATTCAGAAATTGGAGTTGTCACTTCGGGATGAAATTTGCTGTGCCAAGTGTACTTCTACTTCAGGGAGTGTATTTTGCAATTGAAAAAGGAAAAGCTTCTTGATTTGGAACATTAATCATTAAAGATATAGGACACCCCTGTTCCTTTTCTTAGAAATAAAAGTTTTGCAGGTGACTAATCTAGTGTGTGTGGCGTTATTATCATCATATTGTGAGTGATAAGCCCAACAGGGCTTATGCGTTTGTAATTGTTTGGAAGCATATGAGAGTCAATGGCCATTTCCTATAAGTATACATAAATAAAATATATCTGAAGAGGGCACTCCCAGGCAGTACAGTCCAGGCCTTAATCTGAAGTCCTTGCAGAGTGAAGAAAAATGTGATTTCTCAAATCATTACTGTTTTACTGGTATTCTGTTTTATTCTCATTGAGTTGTTCTTTAACTGATAATCTCTCAAATATTCCTTATATTGATTTGAATAAATATGCCTTATATTTATTTGAACAAATATCTGCTGTTGTGGAAAGTAATTGCTGACATAGAGTATGATCTGTAATACTGCTATTTATTTTTTGGTTTGCATTTAAATAACATAAACCCCACCTCCTGTGACCAGCTGAATTTCTGGTTATTCACTGACAGCATGGCTGTGGCATGGGGAGGGCACAAGCTGGGCGCCACCTCTCTGACTGTCTGCTGCACTAACTGGGGCTGAGACGCTTTCGACAACTTGCCAAGGATGCAGAATAACGGAAATAATTTCTGAGATATTGAGACTATTTATAACTACCAAAAAAAAGTGCTTTTTAAAGACAGAAATTGCATGAAATGTCTCCTGTCAAAATTTCACTCATCAATGTCAAATTCTCATGACATTGACAAAACAGCTATTTCTGCATGGAAAATGTGACAAAACTGAGTTTTGAGTTTGCTACTGAGTTTTGTATCCACTGCTTTCCTTGGAATTAGTTAATTTCTCTGGGAAGGTGTTAATTTTAAGCTAACAATTCTAGAAATTGGTGAATTTTCCCCTCAAAGTGACTTTGATGTTGAATTTTTATTAAAACTGTAGTTTTTGACTCTTTATGAAATGCCTATCACAGGAGCTAGGAGGAAAACTGTCCATAGCAAATTGTACAGCCAGGTATACAAAACAGTACATTAATGTCCTCTTTCATGACTCAAAAGGAGCACCTTCGGTCATAGGCTTGCCAAGCTGGTAAGGAGGGCTTTAAACGAATGTTGCTGGAGAATAGGATCCTCAGTCCATCCTACTCCTACTGATTTGATGCCAATGCCAGCAACAGATGCCCAGAGCCTGGAGCAGAATCACAAGTCAGCAGGAGAGCACCTGAACAGCAGCCGCTCCAGCCAGCAACTCAATTTCATCAAAGGCCCAACTTAAATGCCACTATGCAAATGCATGTAGCATGGGGAATAAACAAGAGGAGTTCAAGACCTGTGCACACCTACAGGGCTATGATGAAAGACAGGGCCTGGGAGAATGAAGAGCCACCCACTGTAGTAGAAGAGCAGGTTCAAGACCATTTAAGGAACCTGATGGTGCACAAGTCCATGGGACCTGATGAGATGCATCCACAGGTCCTGAGGGAACTTGTGGATGAAGTTGCTATGCATCATATTTGAAAAGTCGTGGCAGTCCAGTGAGGTTCCCACTGACTGGAAAAGGGGAAACATGACCGCCATTTTCTAAAGGGGAAATAACACAGACCCAGGGAACTACAGGCCAGTCAGTCTCATCTCTGTGTCTGGCAAGGTCATGGAGCAGATCCTCGTGGAACCTATGATAAGGCACATGGAAAAAAAGAGGTGATTGTTGACAGCCAGCGTGGCTTCACTAAGGACAAATCATGCGTGACCAATTTGGTGGCCTTCTATGATGAGGTTACAGTATTGGTGGATAAAGGATGAGTAACTGATGTCATCTACCTGCACTTGTGCAAGGCATTTGACACTGTCTTGCACAACGCCCTTGTCTCAAAACTGGAGAAACATGGATTAGACAGGTGGACCACTCGGTGGATAAGGAATTATCTGCATGGCCACACTCAGAGAGTGGTGGTCAATGGCTCAATGTCCAAGTGGAGCCATTGGTGACATACGGTGCCATTGGAACCGGTGCTGTTTAATCTTTTTGTTGGTGACATGGACAGTAGGATTGAGTGCATCTGTAGCAAGTTCACCGACGACACCAAGCTGTGTGGTGCCGTCAACATACTGGAAGGGAGGGATGCCATCCAGAGGGACCTTGACAGGCTGGAGAGGTGGACCTGTGCAAACCTCATGAAGTTCAACCAGGCCAAGTGCAAGGTCCTGCAGATGGGTCAGGGCAATTCCAGGTACAAATACAGGCTGGGCAGAGAATGGATTGAGAGCAGACCTGAGGAGAGGGACTTAGGAGTGCTGGTGGACGAGAAGTTCAACATGAGCCAGCAATGCGTGCTTGTAGCCCAGAAAGCCAACTGCATCCTGGGCTGCATCACAAGAAGCGTGACCAGCAGGTTGAGGGAGGTGATTGTCCTCTACTCTGCTCTTGTGAGACTCTACCTAGAGTACTGCATTCAGCTCTGGAGCCCAGAATAAGAAGGACATAGACTTGTTGAAGCAAGTCCAGAGAAGGGCCTTGAAGATGATCAGAGGGCTGGAGGACCTCTCCTATGAGGACAGGCTGAGAGAGTTGAGGTTGTTCATCCTGGAGAAGGAAGGCTCTGGGGAGACCTTATAGAAACCTTCTAGTACCTAAAGGGGGATTATAAGAAAGCTGGAGAGGGACTTTTGACAAGGGCATGTAGTGATAGGACAAGGGGTAGTGGCTTTAAACTGAAAGAGAGTAGATTTTGATTAGATGTAAGGAAGAAATTCTTTACTGTGAGGGCAGTGAGGCACTGGAACAGGTTGCTCAGAGAAACTGTGGATGCCTCATCCCTGGAAACATTCAAGGCCAGGCTGGATGGGGCTTTGAGTGGCCTGGTCTAGTGGAAGCTGTCCCTGCCCATGGCAGGGGGGTTGGAACTAGATGATGTCTAATGACCCTTCCAACCCAAACCATTTTATGATTCTATAACTCTGACCCTGGAGCTCCTAAAGATGTCCTCACTCCCATCAACGCAGCAGGAGAAGCTGTTGCCATACGCTCTGTATGAGGAGTAAGGCAGTCAGTTTGTCATTATACTGTTGCCCAATACATTATATGCTTGTACTTAAAAGACGTTCTACATCTTATGAAAATTTCCACTTGTCTTGCTCAAGGGTAGGGGACGATAAGTGTGAAGGACAGTAGTAACCAAGTATATTGGAATGTTCTGTGGATGTGATACTACTCTGCATTGATATTGATTTAAAAATAATGTAGGTTATAATCCAACAAACAACAAATTATGGGCAGCTATTTGTTTCTGAGCCCAGCCGCTTTTGCATTTAATTTCATATCCTAAGGGAAAATCTCTGTAGTGGATCAAAAATGTTCAGAAGTTAATAGTCCTTCATCTGCAAGATCATTTTTCTTTTAACCACATACCAAAAGCTGCCCCTTTGGGATGCGACATCCTCAGCTTCTATTTCAGAAGGCTCCGTTTCTTGGAGAAAGAAATGTCTCAGGACGTGCACAACGTTCTGCTCCGCTTCCCTCCCAGGCTCCCTGGAATCAACTGCTTCTGGCTGACATTCCTCTTAGGAGAGGCAGGACTTGCCAGGGAGCTGTTTGGAGGCTTTCCCATGCTGACTCTGAGGCTGATTTTTATCCTTCCTTTGCAGATACCTGTCTTTGCTTGCTTGTCTCACAGATCCTATTTAGAAGCCTGCTTTATTTGCATATATATAAAATATATATAATATATATATATATATATAAAATACAGGCATTGCAATCTGTATTAGTGGTATTCTGGGTTTCTTTTTTCTGTTTTCTCTCTTTTGGTAGCAACGCACTCTTTTCTGTGAAAAAAATTGCTTCGTTGATATTTGTCATGTGGATTGGGCAGGCAGAGGGGTGAGAAAGATGGCTAAACGTCTTCTCTCTCTTCTCCCCAGTAAGTGTGCATGCTGGTGCAGGCTCTGGAGACACAGTGTCATGTGCTGGTGTATGGCTCCAACTGGGTAGGTACGGCCCTGGGCCACCAAAACCCACTAAGGATCACACTTGTAGTGTAGACATTGTAATTTTAAAAGCTGTGACCTCAAACATCTTGAGAGGACACAGTGAAAGGCAAATGGAAGTTAAGTTTTGGTCACAGTGTTGCTAAGATGACTTGTCTTGTCCTTTGATATGTGAGCAGAGGAGGATGGAGTGGGAAGGTGGTAGAGGACCGTCAAAAAGGATGCTGCTAACATGGCACTAGCTGGTTCCAGAAGGAGATACATGGAAATTAATTTCTGGAGAGTACATTTGAATTCTCGTGGGCTTGACTGGGAGCTGGCGATATTTAAGTATACCACTGAGAGGTTCAGATAAAGGTTTGTCCCTTACACAGCCTGTGTGTTACAGATACCTGTGTTTTGTGGCTATCAGTGGTAAGAAAGTAAAGTGAGCAGATGATGCTGGGTTATACAGGCAGTGGTGCATAACCATATTTCTCATTCATGGTGGAGGTGGATGTAGAGATATATCTGAAGTTCTCCTTAAATGTTTTTAATAAAAATCATGACTTACTGGTTTCAAAGCAATCAATTCCTCAATCTGTTTGATTACATGTGGCATTACAGAAACCAAGACATTTTCAATATAAAAGACTGCATATAAGTTTTGCTGCTCCAAGGTTTATTGTAAATAGTGTAGAAAAACAAGCATCTTAGTATGTGAATTAAGATGCAATCCTTCTTTCTGCATATTATCCATTCCTTGTTGATTAATTTCTTTTATAGGAAGACATCCTATCTGCCACAGAACACTGAATCTCAGTAGTAATAAGTCTGGTACAGATACATATATTTAGCTTCAGCCCCAGAGTAACCTATGGATTTTTTTTTATGCTGTAATAAAAGCAACTTTAAAAAAGAGGAAAAGCCAAATCCTGTAATCCTTTGTTCATCTTGAAGTTAAATTCTTCTGTACTCTCTGTCTGCATGAGAGACAGCTGCTCCATCAGGCACTAAAGCTTCATGTGCTTCGGAGGAAGAAGCGCAGAGTAAATATTTGTAGTTGTCAGTTGAGTCCTGTTTGTGTGCTAACATCCAATGTTTGTTTTGAAACTTTTGGGCTGAGTGGATCCCATGTGCCTGGCTTAAATATCCCCCAAGAACAATATAAACCAACCTCTCATTTGATATCCGTAGGACTTTGTTTTACTGATCCACCTGTTCTGTAGGTTTAAATTTTCCTGCTGTGGTCCTTGACCCACTGCAGGCAGTTGCAGACTGCAAATGCAGACTCTCTTTAGCAAATTGAATGGCTTAATTGGAAGGTAGAGTTCCCACACACAAGACAGGTATAACAAGATAGGCAGCCTTGTGGGTGCCTCTTACTTTGTACATGTTGGATCATAGTGCCTTCATACTCACTCTTTCACAACATGGCAAGGCTAGCATCACCATCCTACTAAGCAGCAATGAAGGGCTGATATAGTCTGTGTGGTAGATCTAGGACAGAGTGGAGAACTGAACTTGCTTTCTTCTATGGCTGCTGAAATAGTGATGAGCCATGGATGCAGCCAGTTCCAGGCACTGAGTGCACCCAAGATCACAGTACAGCTTAGTACTGCAGCAGTACCAGCTTTGCAACCGAGTTGCCTTGCAGTATCCAATATTGGAGCATCGTGGGTTCACAATTGTCTTTAAAGGACATTGGATTATTGGAAAGTAAGCATGTGAGAGCAGCGAGTTTGTGCTCCTAACCTTCATGTTCTGCTGTAATTTTTTAAGAATTTGAAAGAGGCGTAACCACACTAGGAACAGTTTCAGATGGACTGTTTCTCAGACATTTTTAAAATACAGAGAAATGACTTCTTGTCCCTTGTCTGCAGTGGATATTCCCTTTCAGTGTATCACTTATATTCTGGTTTTATTTAGGGGAGGGCGAGATACTAGGGCAAAATGTTGATTGAGAACCAGGGAAGAGATAATTGAATGAATTAATGATAGAGAGAAGGATTAAAATTGTGCTCCCAGTTTCCAGCCATGTGTGTTGATTTTGTTTAGTGAAGGGAGGCTCTGGGTGGCAGCTTCTGTAAGAAGATGCTAGAAGTTTCCCCTGTGTTCAGTGGACTTGGCCAGGCCTAGGGCAGACCCACTGCCAGCCAGTGCTGAGCCAATTGGTGACAGAATGTTCAGTGATAATGCCTCTGCAATAATGTATTTAAGAAGGGGAAAAATTAAAAAAAAAAAAAAAAGAAGAGAAGATTTAAGAAGCTGAAGTTGGGGGGCAGAGAGAGAGAGGTGTGAACCCTGTGGGCCTTGCAGCCCTCACCCTCTGGCCTCCCGCTGGGCAGCCGACTGGGCCTGACTCAGCCCGGCCTGGCTGCAAGAAGTGGAGAGGAGATGAGATGTGAAGAGAACCTGAGAGGCGTCTGCCTGAGCCGATTGTGAAGAATTTCTTGTGAGAGGAACGGCTGCAGACGCCAAGGTCAGTGAAGAAGGAGGGGGAGCAGTAATGCTGCTCCTGGCCGAGATTCCCCTGCAGCCCGTGGTGCAGCCCATGGTGGAGCAGGCTGTGCCCCTGCAGCCCATGGAGGCCCACGGAGGAGCAGAGATCCCCCTGCAGCCCAGGGAGGACCCCACGCCGGGGCAGGCGGAGGCCTGAAGGAGGCTGTGGCCCATGGAGGGCCCTCGCTGGGGCAGCCATTCTGGAGGGACTGCACCCTGTGGAAAAACGACCCACGCTGGAGCAGTTTCACAAATGACTCTAGCCTGTGGGAGGGAGCCCACGCTGGAGCACGGAAGGAATGTGAGGAGTTCTTTCCCCGATGAGGAAGCAGCAGCGTAAAACACCATGTGATGAACTGACCATAACCCCCATTCCCTCTTCCCCAA
>WHYT01016006.1:0-12196 GCA_009806455.1 Tetrax tetrax
ACTTGCCCAGATCTGTGCAATCACCGGGGAGGGACCTGGCAGGCTCAGTTACATGTTAAATGTTGAGTGAATGCATCCAAACCTGCCTGGGAGCTGAAAGAGGCAGTGGTCCAAGGAGGGGGAAAAAGTTCACGTGTGATCCTGTAACGTGATCATGCAATGAGCGCCTTTCACTGCATGGTCACATCACAGGATCTCCTGCAACTCCAGGTCTCCTGCAATGCCTGGCACCTGGAAGGAGCAGAGAGGTTGCACAAACATGCTCCAGGCCAGTGTTTCCTAATCCTGGAGCACTTGACTCTGCAACTGCAACACTTCCTCCATCCTAGTGCACACAAGCAAGGGAAATGAGAATGTTTTCTGAGGCTATAAAGAGCCCAGCAGACAAATCCACCTGAATCCCACACTCCAGCATTACCCAAGGTCCCCAGTCTGCATTTATACTCATAAATCACAGAATGGTTTGGGTGGGAAGGGACCTGTCCAACCTGGCCTTGAATGTTTGCAGGGATGGTACACCCACCGCCTCTCTGGGCAACCTGGGACAGTGTTCCACCACCCTCAGCATGAAAAACTTTTTCCTGATGTCCAGTCTGATTCTACCTCCCTCTATTCTGAAACCATGCCCCCTTGTCCTGTCACCCCAGGCCCTGCTGAAGAGTCTCTCCCCACCTTCCCTGCAGCCCCCTTTGGGCACTGGGAGCCGCTCTCAGCTCTCCCCGCAGCCTCCTCTTCTCCAGGCTGAACAGCCCCAGCTCTCCCAGCCTGGCCTCACAGCAGAGCTGCTCCAGCCCTCTCAGCATCTGCGTGGCCTCCTCTGCACCCTCTCCAACAGCTCCACAGCCTTCTGCTGTTGGGGGCTCCAGAGCTGGACGCAGCGCTGCAGGGGGGTCTCAGCAGAGCGGGGCAGAGGGGCAGAATCCCCTCCCTCGCCCTGCTGCCCACGCTGCTGGGGATGCAGCCCAGGGTGCCGTTGGTTTCTGGGCTGTGAGCGCACGTTGCCGGCTCACGTTGAGCTTCTCATCCCCCAGCACCCCCAAGTCAGGGGGTAAATGAACAGGACCAGGATCAGAGGCACACACGTTTCTGCAATGACCCTTCAGTTATCTGTAGCCCACTCCCTGGTGTGGTTTTGGCCCAAGTCAAGTGACACTGATGCAACCAATACCCAGGTAAGGTTCAAGATGAGCAAAGGCCAGGGGCCATTCGCAGGAGCCTGTTTGGGTGCTGTTGTCCTCTTTTTGGAGGTTGAGGGTGTTTATTAGGAAGGATCAACCAGTTGGGCCCAGAGTTGACCTGTTTATTTTTCTGCATAGCTGCATCCATGTGAGTCATCAGGGCCTCTGGAACCACCATGCCACCAGGGCAGAGTATGAGTCTGTCACTTGTCCCAGGCCAGCTCTGAAAATAACATGTGGGATGTGCACTCTGCTGAGACTTTCACCAGTCTGTGCTGACAGCTGTGGAAACAGAAACCAGAGGACACTGCTTTCTCCAAATCATGGCTAGTCTGACCTCTGTCCTCTGGCTTGGCCACTCATGGGCAGCCCAATCATTTCTTCTCTGCCTTGGGCCATTGTCTGTTTTCTACTAACAGCCCTTGGCCCTACTGTAAGCTCTGTCATTCCCACCCGGTCCGGAAGATCCTAATGCCACTCCTCTCCCTTTCCCTGTCCAATCTCCACTCCAGAAGGTTCCTGCCACTAGTCTGGTCCTGTTCTCCTCCATCTTCTGTTTCCTCATCCAACATTCGTCCTTCCAGTCATGCTCTGCTCCTTCCCAGCCCTACCTTTCCTTGCCAGCCCATGGTTGTTCACACCCACCTCCGCCTCTTTCGCCATCCAGTCATGTCCCCAGCACCCCAACTCCTTGTCTCCCGTCTCACTCAGACCGAGTCCCATCCCCAGCCTCCCACTCGCAGCGCATGCCACCATTCCCACACCCACCCAGCATCCCTCAGTGCCTCCTCCACCCAGTTTCCCCCCTGTCTAATGACAGTTTGAAGCTGTTGAAACTCCACGGCACACAAGTCTCCCTCTATAGCACTTGCCCCCAGTGCTTGACAAATATTCCTGAGGTGAACAATGGGCAAATAAAGTTTCAACACTCCTGAGGCAAATTGAGAGAGGGAGATTGGAGGTCTCCAGACTGGAAAATAGATGGGTAAAGGGATGGGATATGAGATACGGTTACAAAATCACAGGTAGCCCGGAGAGGGTAAATAAGGAATAAGAGAACTGGAGAATTACGGCTTCAAAGAAACTTGGAAGGTGGCAGGATCAAAGCAACGGAAGGAGGTGCTTCTTCACATGGAGTGGGGATGTGAAGGGTACTAAAATTTTAAACCCACAATCAAGGAAATGTGTGGAAGAAAAACCCACTGCAGGTGAGTTAAGACAGAGAGCTCAGAGCTGCAGAGATATATATAAAAAAAAATCTCCTGTAAATGAGACAGGGAGAATTGGGAATGCCAGTCTCTCCAGACCAGAGCTCCTGGCGCTCCTGGGTTCAGAGACAAATTGGACCTCAGATCGTTGCCATTCTGGAGGGGTCTGAGCGGTGACAACCTTTGTGGTATCACGTGATGCTCACAAGAGGTCTGACCCCGTGCCCTGGTTCTGGCCAGGACAGGGCAGAGGTGTTCCCAGGTCAGGGGTGCCAAGGAGCCTGGTTTAAATAAAGGTTTTCAAACTAACCTTTTCAAACCCTCCTTGGATTTTGGCCGAGGCCCAACAGGACAGCCTGGAGACTCTTCCCTTGCCAGGGAAGCAAATCCAGCTTTTTCCACTCAAGCTGCAGGAAAAAATAAACACCAAAAACCGCATTTTTGTTTCTCAAAGCAAGAAGACAGAGTGGTGGCAAGGAGGGAGGATTTTTGGTGCCCTAGCTGGTTGGAGGGGAGTGGGACCCGCCGTCCCTTGGTACCCAATGCCGCATGCTCCCTGGATGCTGGGAGGGAGCAGCGGGATCATGACTCAGCCCCCAACATGAGCAGTTTCCTTCCTGCACTGCCAGCCCAGGCTTCTGATGTTTTGTTTGCCGTGAAGCTCTGGGGGCCAAGCAGGAGCTCCTGGAAATCAAAGGGAAAGAACAACATCTTGGGCTTGCTGAGGCGGGGTACGTCCCGGCTGGCTGGGGGCTGGGGGGATGTTTGGGGTGCAAAGGGAAGAGAGGTGGGAGAGCTGGAAGGAGGGCACGGTGAGTTCTCCATCATGAGCCGCCTTAACTCCAAACTGTCCTTGCATGGAGTAATGCTCCTCAGATGCCAGTGAGGACCCTCACGGGCTCCCCAAGCTCTGAGGCGAAAGGGAAGGGGCTTCCCCCTCTCTGCTTTCTTCTCAGGGTGTCCTCCAGCCCTCTCTCTTCTGCCCCAATAGGTGGGAAACTGGAGCCCCAGCAGTCCCTCTTGCACTGAAATGGGAGTAAAGCGGGGTGGGGAGGCAGCTCAGCTCTCGTTAACCACCCTGGATGGGCGATTGCCAGATTTCCTCTGTTATCAGAATTTTTTCTCTGTTGATGCCCAAGACAAAACTCTCAGTCAGGAGCTGCTCAGTTCTAGCAAAAAAAAAAACAAAACCAAAAACCTGTAGAATTTCTGGTAGTACCCAAACTCAACTGTTTGGCCCTGAGATCCCCGAGCTGGTCTGGCCACATCTAAACCACATGGCCACATCCAAACCTTCCCTGAGGATGTTCCCACTACCTCCACCCTAGGCTGGGGCAGGACTTGTTGGCCTGGGCACCGCTGTGCTGGGGACAGTGGTAATTTTACGGTGTGGATGATAGGAGTTGAGAGTTGAGGATCTTCCTTGTCCTGGTTTCTTGACCACTGTGAGCCCAGTGTAGGTCTCTCCATGCCCCTTCCTGTGTCCAGAGACGACCCTGAACATGTACCAGCCTTCAGGCAGTGCAGATTGGCTTGGGCCCTGCAGATGGTCCCAGAAAGGTGCCAGAAGTGCACAAGCTGCATTCAAAAGAGGAGAGTCCAGCCAGCACTGGATTTTATGAATTTATTGCGAAAGAATGGAGAAGACCCCTATTTGTATCACTCCCTCCATAGGCACTGCACAACCTCTCCCTCCTCCTCAGCCAGCTGGATGCTGCTGGGCTGTTGGACCCAACTCTTCCACTGTCACCAATCCCTGGGTGACAGAGGTGGGCAGGAGCCAACCCTGGACCTTCAGCCACAGAGGCTGGCGTGGGTGCCCCGCCTCGAAGGGGCAAGTCCTGAGTGGGGGCTGGATCTTCTCCAGGTGAGCACCAGAGGTGAGGTGCTGGGTTTGGCCAAGCAGGTTGCCACCCAGGTGACTCTGGATTGATGCTGAGCCTGAGCCCAGAGGATTGAGCCCACACTATCCAGCCCCGGGCTCTTCCCTCCAGCTGCTCGTGCTTTTGTCTTGGCACCCTCCCACCCCAGCTCCAGTAGCAAGGGAAAGACCCCAGCCTACCCACAACCCTCCTGCCCTGGTGCCGAATCCTTTTCCCTCATCACCCACCTCCATCCCCTCGCCCCTGTTTTCCCATTCCCGGTATTTACCCTCCCGCCCGTAGCCCTGGGGGAGCCGGAGGATTGTACACAGAGGGAGAAGTTATTTTTCCTTGACATAAACATCCAAGCCTTTTGTCGGCCCCTTCGCTTGAAACGTGGAGGTAGGACCAGGACTCATAACATCCGGCAGGAGGGGTTGGCCTTATCTGCCAGGAAACACTCAGCTCCGGATACATCCTCCCCTGCTCCCGGCACCCCAAGCAGCTCCCATTGGCAATGCCGGGCAGGAAACCACTCAGCAGCTTGTCTCATTCCTTCTTTTGGAAGGACGAGAGGGAGGGACTGATCCTGTCCTCCCCGTCGCCCGTAGGAGCGGCCATGGCTCCCCGCGGGGTGCGGCGGGGTTCGGAGTTGGGGGGCAAAGAGAGGTGGAGGGGGAAGGTGTTTACTCGCCAGCAGAAAGGGGTTGACAGGGGCAAAAAGGGATTTTGGGGGAGTTGGCGGTGTCGAAGGTCTGCCCTAGGCTCTGCCACTGATTTCCAGGGTGACCTCAGTCAAATCTCCTCACCCCCTTCTCTGCGTCTACTTCCCTCCTTCACCTTCTGCTTTGAGAGCGACGGGGGGAAAATAATTATCTCGCAGCTAATTTCAGCATCCAGAGCCCTCGCATGGGGCAGAGACCCCTTGTGATAAGGGCAGCACGAGGCCTTGGTCCTGTTCGCAGCCTTGGTAAGATCGTGTCCCAGTGCTGGATGGAAAAAGGATGGGAGGGAAGGAAGTGGTATCTCCATTTTACAAACAGGGAAACTGAGGCACGGAGCAGTCACATGGCTGCTTGTCACCAGGGTCTACTCCTGGCCAGTGGCGCTGGGACAAGCAGATCTGGCTGGTGGAGAGAGGATGGAGAGGAGCAACCACCTGCTCAAGGGATGCAGAGGAAATCACCCATCCTGGGAGGACCAGGGCATGACACACACCGCAGCTCCCAGCCAGCCCGAATCCCAGCACTATCCGGGAAGGTGACCTCATCCCTGCTCCCGATGCCCAGCAGTGTGACCCATGCAGCCACGGGGGCTAAGAGCTGGCTGGGGCCACCGGACACTGGGGGCAGAGGACTCACACCCTGGTCACCTCCTGGCAAGGAGAGATCCTTGCCTTGTCCCAACTTGACACCCTTGAGTGAGAGCCCAAATGTGGTGTGAGGTCATTTTATCCCTTCCTGCAGCCCTGATTTGATCTTCCTGCTGGTTCCCAGCCCGTCCCAGCCTGAAGAAAGCAACCCACAAACCACAAAACTCCTCGGCGTGCGCAGAGACAGCCTCGGGCTTGCGGGTTCGGGATGGGGAGGAAGGAGAAACGTGCCCAGGGCTGATGCAGAACCCGTCCCACTTGAGGTGGAGACCCCCCTAACACCCATCAACCACCACAACCATCAATCCTCTGTGGAAACATCTACTTTCTAAGCAAAAAAGTCTCCTTCCCACCTCTGTCTGCCACTTATCTTCTGGTCGGTCCCTGCAGCAGTGCCCTGCATCCCAAAAATGTGCTGCGGAGTGAGGGGCAAACCCGTAGCCTTGTGTTTTCCACCCCGTCAGAGAAATGGCTGATTGCTCTGCTCCCAAATTTCGTCTCAGCTGCGGTTGTCCTGGGAGGTGGAAGTTGGCCGCTCCCGGCGCTGGGCGTGTGCCCGGATCCGGACGGCGAGCCCTGGCTCCCAGGGAGCCACACCTCACCTTGGCTGAGGCTCCCAAAGCCCTCGAGGGGCCCCGGCTCTCGGTTGGGGCCTGTAGCTGTTCCTGACGTGCAAAGAGCATGGGGACACGCTCCCTCCTCTCCTCACGTGGCTTCGGGTCGAGCAAGTGAGGACAGGCTCGGCTCGCGGGAGTCTCCGCGCATCCCAGCCTGGTGAGCTGCTCAGGGCTGGGATTTGCGGAGAAACTCCTTTTCCCGGGGAAAACCAGACTCTGGCCACCACCCTATGCACTGCCGGGAGCTCTCGGTGTGGGCTTCACCTCCACCAACCCTGAATATGACTCTATCTGTGAGAAGGGAAGAGTTTCATGGGGTGTTTTGGTGGATCCCATCACTGCTTGGGGCATGGGAACAAGGAGCATGACGGGCAGGAGCAGCCGGTGTCCCAGAGAGAGGATCTCATCGTGGGGACAAATCCAACAGCCCAAACCAGGCATGCTGGTGGCAACACCCACAACTGACCTTGTTGGCAGGGCTGCCATGGCTGAGCTCTCTGCCTCCTCACCAAGGCAGTTTAAAAACTCATTACACCATTCTCAGCTGCCCCTGAGGAAGACCTGGCAGAAAGGGCCACCTGCAGAGCACCCTGAGGTGGGCATCCCTCTAACGAGAGCCTTTTTGGAAGGAAGCAGCCCCCTGGATTTGCTGGCTCAGTGGCGTGTCCAGGTTTGGACACGTGCACGTAACCCCTCTTATGAACAATTTTCAATGTGCTTCTGGGAGGCTGTCAGCATCCCTTGGCCCTGGGGCACCACAGGGATCGTGGGCACAGCAGGCAGTGGGAGAAGCAGGACTTATCCAGCCCTGCTCCTGCTCCTGGCACGGTCCCATGCGAGTCAACGCTGCTGGGTAGAGAGGCCAAACGGGCTCACGGCATCTCCCTCCCTCCAGCCCCACCGCGCTGATTCACAAACACCCAAGGAAGAGCGATGCTGCCCCAGTTGGGCTGCTGCCCTGACCACCTCAGTGTCGCATCGAGCTTTGTGCCCTTGTGCTGGCCTGGTGCAAGAGCCACCACAGTCCATGGTGCCAGCAGGACACCCAAAGACATCCATTTTTCTCCCCCTAAAAGGGAAACCCCTTGCACGTGACCAAGGGTGGGTTTGGGTGCCTGAGTGATGGGCCAAGGAGGAGGTGGCCTGTGTGATGGGAGAGCTGTCTCCAGGGGGGCTACGAGTCAGGGACAAAGGACAGCCATAAGCACAGAACAGTGGCATGTTGGTGCCTCCCCAAATACGCACTCAGACTCCCACCTTCTGGGACCATGGGCTCCCTGAGTCAACCATTCATGGGAGGCAAGCCAGCCCTGTTGGGTTGGGCTGCCTTGAGCTGGGTTGGGTGACCTCTGGAGACCCCTTCCAACCAACACATACAAATGGGCATCACAAAGAGCATTAGGAAACTTGTTCCTCTGCTTTTTGGGGCCAAGCAGCAGGACACAGCCTGGAAGGACACCAGCTTGGGAGGTGTGCATGCCTCAACCTCAAGGTTAAGCCAACCACATCCACCTACAAGACCATCCATCGTGCAGCATCCCAAATTTGACCCAAACTCCATTTCTGCAGCCTCATTGTCTTGATCAGCGTTTGCACCGAGGACCCTTGATGAGGCCTTCACACTGTGAAGCATCTTAAACGGTGCATCAGCACAACCTCTGAAAGACAACCTTAAACGTGAATAAAAATCATGCTTCAGGCACTGGCACTCGCACCGTAAATAGGCAACGTCATTTGTGCTCGTCAACACACGGAAGGCAAAGCTTTGCCCTAACTTCACTGTAACATCTGCACAGCACCTGGCATCAAAACGTTGTGTTCAAGAGATGGCCAAAGAGGGACCAAGGCCATCAAAGTGACTCGCTACCCCTAAGACACACGATGAAAAGTGAAGGTAGGTACGCATCATGCCTCAAGTCGGTTTGTTAGAAAGCAATCCACCATTTGTAAAGATAACCACAGATCTTTTTTATTTTAAAAAATGAGAGTAGAAAAGTTCGGCTGAAAATACCAACAAAAAAAAAAAAAATTAAAAAATATAGCACTCGCACAGGAAATGTTTCTGTTTTGAAAACTTTTGTCAATAGCTATGGCAATTTAAATCATAAAACAATCATCGTATAAAAACATATTTATTTAAATTAAATATTTTATGCAAACTCATATCTACACTCATTCAAAATGCATAGAGTCACACAAAAAAAAGATGGAATGTATTAGCTTAAAAACTTGTGAAGTTGTGGGGGTTTTTTTAAGTATTATTTGCAATTATTATTAATACATGTTTGGGATTGAAACCAGAAAATCATAGCCACGCTACTAACTAATCATTACCAAGTGCCATACAGTAAACACTAAGATTAATCATGTCATATAACTGATTTAAAATAAAGCTTCATCTTTACGAAAAGGAAGAGAACTTGAGCAATACAAAATCCGAGGGGAGGAATAATGGAAGGAATAAATCAATGTACAGCTTTATTACAAGCAATAACAACGCCAGAGTTAGAAGAGGCATTGGGCACCGCCGCTCGAAACGGGAAGGGTTCGCCTTCAAAGGATGTTTGATATAAAAAACTGTATCTGCTACATCATCACCTCTTCTCCAAAGTGCTCGTCCCAGGACCCGCTCCCAGCCCGGTGGGGAGGGCGGCTCACGCTTTCGCTGGAAGGCCAAGATTCCACGCCCCGATCCTACCCTCCTCCGGAAGGCGCAGGGTGAGCGCTCTCGGGGCTGGCTGTCCTCCCCGCAGCCCCTCTGTGTCCCCAGGATGAAGCCCCCAACTCCTGGTTTGGGGAGAGGGGGATGGGGTAGGTTTAACGCCCGCCGGTACGGGTTGGGGTGGCCGCTGCAACGTTGATGCCAGGAGCCAAGAGTGGGGCAAAGCCTGCTTGCAGACCACGTGCCCCTTTCCTAAAATCTTCCCTTATCCCCCCATCCCTGCCTTTTCCCCTTCCAGTGGGTTTTGCCCCTGCGGGGAATTCAGACCTGCCATTTGCAAACAGCTCCCCAAAATGGGGAGCTACCTTCCCGCGCCCCCAGGAGCATCCCTGCTTTGGAAGAGGGACTTGGCCAAAGGGCTTTGGCATCAGAAATTCCGCCCCCCCCGGCCCCGTTCGGAGCAGGGCACCCGAGGCCTTGCACGGGTGGCAAGCCCATGACCGAAATCCTTTACCTACGCCACCGAGGAGACTCCACGGCCCTCGCGGTTCGGACTCGGTCACCCTGAGGGGCGGTGGGTGACGTCCGCGGGGAGCAACGCCTCGTAATACTGTGTTGGGTCCTTCCTTGGCCGATCCAGGTGGCCCCGGCTGGCGGTCTAGGAGACGCTGTAGTTATTGTAGTAGGTGGCCGTGGCATCAGCAAGGACGGAGATCAGGCTAGTTTCAGAGGCGTGGGAACCACCGGCCGCCGGGACGTGTCCGTTGACCAGGACCCCGCTGTGGTGGTCGCCGTGGCCAGGGTTGTTGAGATATTGGTCAAACTCGTTGCGGTCCATCTCCCCCAGGAGCTCGGCTTGGCTCAGCTGGTCCAAGGTGTCAAAGCCGTGGTGGTCAGGCGGTGGGGAGAGCTGGCCCAGGTGGGCATGGAGGCTGGGGGGGTGCAGGGAGGGGAAGGCGGGTGTGTAGTAGCTGGGAGGAGGAGGAGGAGGAAGAGGAGGGCAGCTGGAGGCCGGGGGGATCATGCAAGCGGCTGGCTGTGGCATGGGGCTGAGAGGGTGGTGGTTGCACGGGAGGGAGCCGCCCGCGTACTCCGGGGAGTAGGTGGCTCCGGCGAGGTGGGAGCGGTGATGCTCGTCGGGGCAGGGCGAGGAGAAGAAGCTCTGCTCGGGGTCTATGGCGTCCAGCGGAGACATCTCCGGGGGGGTGGGCAGCCCGTAGGGGTAGGTGTCCACGCTGGTGCTGCTGCCGCTGCCGCTGCCCGGGCCATCCCGGTATCCCCGGATGGCCGGCAGCCCCGGGCGAGGCGGGTACTCACCCGGCCCCTCTTTCTCCCCGCCGGCCCGGCTGCAGGGCCGCTTCTCCGGCACCACGTTTTGGTCCCGCGTCAGGTTGCTCAGCAAAAACCCGGGGTCCACCCGCTTGCAGATCCGCTTGACCTGCTTCTTCCGCCGGGGCCGGTATTTGTAGTTGGGATAATCTTGCATGTGCTTCACCCGCAGCCGCTCGGCCTCCTCCACGTAGGGACGCTTTTGTGAGAGGCTCAGAGCCTTCCAGGATTTGCCTGAAACGGAGAACGAAACGCCCCTGAGCGCCCACGGCAGCCGTACCGGGGAGGAAAGGAGGCTTCCACCCAAAGCTCGCAGGAACGCAACCCAAGGGCAAGGTAGGGGCTCCCAGTATCCAAGCCGGGGCGCATGGAGGATGCGGCCAGTAAACCCCGCAGGAGGACGAGATGGCAGCGGGAGGGCGAAGAAGTGGGGGGGATTGAAGCCATCCTAGGTCCTCCAACTCCCCCCATCCCAAATCCCCAAATAGAGTGGGTTCAGGGTTAGCTGAGCCCCACTGCAAAAAAAAAAAAAAATAAAATAAAAAATCAGGGCAAATAAACTCCCCCAGCTCCACCGTCTGATCCTGCAATGCCTCCGTGGACCGGAGAGCCAGGCTGCTGATCCGGGACGGCAGAGGCCATGCCCAGCTGAGCAGAGGGGGTCAGGACGTGGCGTCCCTGGATGTGTCCCAGCCCCATGCCCTGCCAGGACTCACACCGAGGGCGTACGGAGACCTGGGCGCCACGACCTCGCCGCTGCCCGGTTGAGATACACAAAATGTCTCCAAGGCACGGGACGGAGAAGCAGCGCCGAGGCGGAGGGGTTGTGTCCCAACGGTGAGGATACCTCGGGCTGTTCCTCAGGGCAGGGGGAGAAACCAGGGTACAGATCAAAGCTTTTGATGCTTTCCCATCGCCAAAGAGCCGGCAGAAACGGCACTAGCAAGCTGAGACGCTGCACGGCAAAGCAGCGAGGAGAAAACCCAAACCACCAAAGAAAACACCGCAAAACTGTCCGGGAAACACAAACTTTGGGTAAGAGGCTGGACAGCAAAGCTGTGTTGCAATTCGGGCAGCTCTTTCTCAGGCTGTCTGCGCTGGTTATTTCTGTTTGTCCTCTTGGTTTCACATAAAAAAAACCCCAAAACTGGGATTGGGAGAAGGGGAATATAGCGGATGGGGAGTCGGAAACAAATGTGTACTCAAGATGGGTTTTGAGCCCTGAAAAGAAAGAGAAGAAACACCACCACCATCCTCCCCACTGCCTGGCCGTGCCATGTTGGGGTGGGCTAGCGAGTTTGGGGACAAAGTGGGACAGCAAAGACAGGCCAGGAAAATCTGGGGGTCTCTCCTTGCATGGCATCCAGGGATCCCCGGCACTGACAGACCAGGGGTTTGCACTGTGGCTGGGTTTACACCCGAGGGGTGACAGGGTGGGCACAGGGATTCCTGTTCCCTGGGGTGCAGGACCACCAGGCTTTGCACCCCATAAGGCAGCCCCACAGGTGTTGTCCCATGGGTGGCCACGTCCTTGCGTGCCCCACCTGCCTGTATCCCATGGGGTGGCCAGGAGGATGCATGCACCCCAGGGTGGCCGGTCCCAGACCAGGGCAGGACTTGCACCCCATGGGGTGTAGGGGTGCCCACCCGAGCAGGGTTCGCAACCTCGGGGATTGCCGATGGGTGCATGGGTGCCCACCCGGGGGTATTTGATTCGGGTGGGGTTTGCACCCCATGGGATGCCCGTGTTGGGTGCATGGATGCCTATTCCTGGGGTACTGGATCCGGACGGGTTTTGCTCCCCTGAAGATACCCGAGTGGGTGCATGGGTGCCCACCCCAGGGTATTGGATCCGGACGGGGTTTGCATCCCACGGGATGCCCGGCTGCGTGCCCACCCCGGGGGGTACTGGATCCGCACGGGCTTTGCACCCCCGGAGATGCCCGAGTGGACGCACGGACGCCCCCC
>WHYT01016006.1:12216-30816 GCA_009806455.1 Tetrax tetrax
GGAGAGGTGGAAGCTGCCAACTTCGCTTGCAGCAGAAGCAGCAACTGCCCTTGTCCGAGTTTTTCCCCGGAACCGAATGAAAACCCTGCGGAAGCAACAACATTTTTCAAAGGAACAGATTACATCTATTAAGCTATTTACAAGTGGGCTTGATCAGAGCTGCGTTATCTGGGAATACAACAGGAAGGCAACTTCTCTTAAATCTAAAAGGCGCAGGAGATTTCCTGCTCTCGGGACAGATTTATAAACCCTTTAGACACACGCACACGCAGGCCAGCACATAGCAACCGCCTTTCATCTGCGGTTCGGAGCCCTGCGCGCTCCCAGGGATGGCCCGCGTCGTCCCAGGCTTTACGCGTCGTCCCAGGCTCCGGTTCTCTTTCTGAGTCCCGTGCCAGGACGTGGCAGGGCAAGAGGATGCCAAACCCTCCCACCCTGCTCCCAACCGGTCTCCCGGGTCCATTTCGCAGACGGGAGTTGCTGCAGAGGTCAGGAAGAAAATCTGTAACATCCTATTTTAATTTTTTTTTTTTTTTTAATTTCTTTTCAGTAGGGGTTGAAGTGCACTGAAAAACAGGCTGCCCAACGCTGCAAGGTTTTATTTTGAATATGGTGTTATTTTTTAACAGGGTCTGGATATAATCGTTATTATAAAAATATCACCTCTACACTCCAGGCCCCAGAGGCCAGAAAATTTTTGTAGTAGTAGTAGAACAGATCCCCTCGAGGGAAAAGGAAAGGAAGAGATGAATTCCGCTCGAGCCCTTTTACACGAAATGGGGCAGCGCCTCCATCCTGCGCCGGGTTTCCGAGGTGGGGTGTGCAGGATGGAGGAGAGGTCTGGGGGAGGACAAAGCGCTGAGCCGGGACGCGACTCGTGTCCACCTCCTGCCTCGGCCACAGATGCTTGCAGGCTCTCGCAGCAACTCACCGGATTTTTTTTCCTGGCTTTTTTCTGGTCCTTGCTATTCGCTCTGCGTAGCGGGAGCAACACCGCATGGTGGGGGTAACGTGGTTCGATCTCCCCCAGGTATTGCAGGGGTAAACCCACGTGGCTTTTCCGAACCACCCCCCCCAAGACGTGCGGTGCAGGACAAAGAAATACTGAAAAAATATTTCTCTTTTGGATTTTCTTCAGGCTGGAAGACAGCACCTTCCTAGGGGCCTCCACGCCACATTTCGAGTGCAAACAATAATAATAAACTTTTTTTTTTTTTTTTTTCTCCCCCCTCTCCTTTAGCACCTGGCATTCTGATTGCATTAGTAAGATGGGTTTCATTCTGCACCCTGCCTAAAATGCTGGTTAAACCTGTCCTGTAGGAAGCTCTGCATTACATAAAGGCAGCCGGGGCCATGTGAAAACGCCACCGTTTAATTGTGACCGTATCGGGGTAATTAGCAGCAGTCTGAAAACAAAACCTCATCTTTCCTTTTTCTGCTTGCCTTCCCGATTTTGGTTGCAACGCTTACCTGTATCTGGGGCACAGGAAGAAGCCGAGCTCTCCCAGGGCTTGGAGAGCAGGGAAATTACGGCTAAAAGCTACGAGCTAAAACAAGACGGAGCAGACAAAGGGTGGAAGAAAGCTTTGTTCTCCCCATTTTCACGGATGGGGAACAGTGGCAGCAACTCCCGTGGGGTCACACGGAAAATCCATGACCGAAGCCGTGTAGCAAGACCATCCCCGCTCCCTAAAAACATCCCCTTTTGGCACGGAGCCAGCCTCTGGCATTTTATCCGGCTTGCGAACGGCGGGTTTATTTTCACCAAGTAACCTCCCCCCCGTCGTCCCCCCCCCAACTCCGCGCTTCAGAGACATTAAAACGTGTGAGAAAGTGCAAATCCTAAATTAGCTCAATATTCACACGTTCTTTAATTATTGATGAAGCTCTTGTCTCCCAAGGGCGGTTTTTGCAGAGCCGGCTGGGGGTTCCCAGCAGAAGAGCCGGCTCTCAGCCGAGCGGCTCCCAGCTGCTTTGCCACGGAGCCAGCGGAACCAACCCTGCCCACCGCCCGTCCTCCCCGCGTCCACCAGCCCTTCCCCAGGGACAGCTACTGGGACCGTTTATTTGGTAGGAGAAGAAACCAGAGCTTTCCACTTCTACGCCCCGCAGTGAAAAATGTAGAGATAAAAAGGATGCTAAAATTTTTAGCGCACGCACTCGTGGTACTGAATACTTCTGCTCTCGCTGTTTTCAAAATGCAGCTTTAACATTTACAAAATAAAGATTTTTTTTAGTCCCTTTGGGTTAAAAGGGAGTAGCAGAATTTCCCTCTTACACTTTAAAATTTATAAAAAGGGATTAAGATAAGAAAATAAAAATCTGAGTGACTCAGAAGCAGAATTTCAGTGAGACTCGCTGATAAACCGGGCTTCAATTTGCCATTGGAACAATCTTCCCACTTCTGCCACCACAAAAGTTTTTTTTTTTTTATTTTTACCATATTCACCAGTCCCACATCACTTCCACAAGCAAAAGTTTGCTTATGCCTGCACGGGACAGGTACGGAGCCTTGGTTATCGTCCAAGTGCTCTGTCAACGGAGATCCTCAGCCACTGACATCGCGCGGAGGAGATTTGTAACCCATCACAGCAAACATCCCAGTGCCCAGGAACGAGGAGGGATTACGCTTCAGATGCTCGCAGTCCTCCCGCTGCTCGAGGACACGCTGCTGTAAGATCTTTTTTTAAGACAGGCGTTTTGCTACGCAGTGTTTCCAATAGACTTTGTGTGGTTTTCCTCTCTTCTTGGAGCTTCCTTCCTCCTCTTGGTGCTGGCAGATTTGGAGGTTTCGTGACGTAAACGGTGCCTTTTGAAGGTGGACGCTTCAAGAACTTCAATCTGGTGTGTTTAAACAGGAGCAAACTGGTTCATCACATTGGTGATCAGCTCGTTTTCTTTGCTGAGAGGTGATTCTTTGAAAGAAGCCAGCCCCAGAAATACCTTCTGCTTAAAGGAAAATTGGCATTAATTGACCGCGACGCTGAACTGGATGGGTCTCCCAGTGCATTTCTTAAGTTTCACAAAGTATCACGGACCGCAAGTCACACAGATGTAAGGACACGGGTTCTGAAATCTTAACGGGTTGTCTTGAAGCTTGTACATAATAGTGTCACACACCTAGGCTTTAAAATAACCCTGGTTGTTACTCCTTCTGTTTTACACCCGTTGTGTGGAAACCACTGGTTTGTCTCCGAAAGAAATTCAAGGAACAGCCCCTGTTCCACACATCTGGGTTGTCACACGGCGTGTACCAGTGCAATCTCCCGTCCTTGGCTCGAAGGAAGGCTCTGCAGTCGGATGCATCAAGATCCAAACGGCTGAAGCCCATAAACCTCACACAGACTTCGGTCCAACGCTGGTAACAGACTACTTTTCCGCGTCCTCTGCTTTCCAGGACACAGTTTTGTGCTTGCAGGTAATTACAAGCACAAAAGTCAGCGTATATATTGCTGTTCAGAAAATTGCCGTTGCAAATCATGTCGCTTGGCACGTAGCAGCCTTAGCACCGACAGTTAATTTCAAGGCTCAAAGCGAAGTCAACGCTATACCTGCGAAGAATGGAAGTAACTCAGGAGAAACCACCATCCCTGTAAGGCTCCCAGTGCGAAACTGGAAAATTTTCTTCTAATGTCAGTGATGGGCTGGGGTTACTAAACTGACAACATTTTAATATCTATGCTCTGTGTGCATCGTTCTCCACGGGCAAGTGAAAGCAGAGCAGCCACTCCCATGTGGGAGCCCCCCTGCAGCGCTGCGTCCAGTTCTGGAGCCCCCAACAGCAGAAGGCCGTGGAGCTGTTGGAGAGGGTGCAGAGGAGGCCACGCAGATGCTGAGAGGGCTGGAGCAGCTCTGCTGTGAGGCCAGGCTGGGAGAGCTGGGGCTGTTCAGCCTGGAGAAGAGGAGGCTCCGGGGAGAGCTGAGAGCGGCTCCCAGTGCCCAAAGGGGGCTGCAGGGAAGGTGGGGAGAGACTCTGCAGCAGGGCCTGGGGTGACAGGACGAGGGGTCATGGTTTCAAAATAGGAGGTAGATTCAGACTGGATATAAGAAAAAAATATTTTACACTGAGGGTGGTGGAGCCCTGTCCCAGGTTGCCCAGAGAGGCGGTGGATGCCCCATCCCTGGAAACATTCCAGGCCAGGTTGGCCGGGGCTCTGAGCAACCTGATGTGGTTGGAGATGTCCCTGCTCCTGGCAGGGGGACTGAGTGGGCTTTGAAGGTCCCTTCCCACCCAAACCATTCTATGATTCTATGATTTTGCTCAGTTCTCAGGTAATTTCACTTGGAGGTATGGAATTTTGCGCTGCAATGTGTGAGTACAATGGACAAACACATAACAAAAGATCCTGCTTTTTAGAAGTCCTGTTTCCACAGAAATGAAACCAAGCTATTCCTTCGTGCTTATGTTCTTCTGGTTTCCCCATCTGGGTAATGACATAATTCTTTTTCTTACGCTTTCAAAAAAAAAAAAAAGACCTTCTTGCCAAACCAGAGTTTGGTTGAAACCAGACTCATAACCCACTATAAACAAAAAAAAAATTAATTTATTACTTTGAAGCATGCTGCTGCTGTTTCAACCATCCGTTTCACTAGACAGTATCTGGTAAGAACTTTTTCTCCAGTAACACAAAGTTGGCTGACCACTAGCACACATGGAGCAGAGCACCTCAGTGAATTCCTTGTTTCAAATGCTAGTCTATTTTTTTTTACCCCCCACAACTCATATTCTGCACATGCTGGTTCTCTTTGAGCTTGAGGCACATTAAAATCTCACATTTCCTGGGATAAAGTGAAATTCCCACTTCTTCTTGTACAAATAGAGCATCTTCTCTTTGTTGTTGGTATTTCAATCTGAGCCAGATTTAAATCTTAGGTATAGTGTGCTTAACTGCAGTAACGCCATAAATTTAAAGATTTCTTCCTGGTTTTATTCTTTCTATAACTAACACTGGAATCTGGCCAAATACTCGTAAGGATTAGCACGTAGAAACTCATGGAAGATTAATACTGAGAACAAACAAACAAGCCCAGCAGTATTTGGAGAAGGAAACTCTATTCCTTGACTAGCACCTTTTAAAATTGAAATCCCAGAGAGACTGTAAAGTTTAGCTGCTTAAGAGTTAAAAAAAAAACCCAAAACATTGGAAACAGTCAGGCTTTTGGCTTCTGCTAACAAAAAAAAATTCCAAACTTGGGGTGAAATTAGAAAGGCTGCTTTAACGGGCACTCACAAAACTTTGGATGCTTCAATGACAACTTAAAAAAAAATTTTGTTGTCTTCTTCCATTGAGAAGATTTTTTTTTTTGTTTTCACCCCAAGCATGGACTTTACTCACAACTCTGTAGCAACCTCATGGTGTTAACTGGTATTTTGTTTAAGGAAGCCAGGGAACAAGCCCGGCCATAGCAGCATCATAATTGCTAATATTTGTATAGCACTGAACAGCAAATGCTAGAAGGGTTGAAAACTACTGGGATGAAACAGTTCTCCCTTAATTTTGCTGCAATGAATGAGGATGTCCTGAGGGCAAGAAAGGTGCAGGACAAACCAAGACATCTTAAAAAGGAAGAGTTCAGCTGCAACTGGAACATCCGAAGCCATGTGGAGCGTGTGCTGCAGTTTCTCCCACCGGACAATAAAGGCAGCTTGAGGAAATTTTTTTTTATACGAACATCTGCAGCTTGAGAATGTTTTTCAAACCACGTTAAGCAACTCAACTGAGCTAAGACAATAAAAAAAAAAAATGTACCCGTTTTATTCAGCAGAGCAGGCCAATGGGATGTTTTAGATTTACGCTGATGAAACACAGCCAGGCGTAATGTCCACCCGAGAGCTGATGGATCTGAATTCTGGTCAGCTACTCTGAATTACGCCACGATAACCGGCTGGCTTGCAGGGTTGTGCTGTCAATTTGCTGTGGCCAAAGCAGTATCACAACCAGGAGGGTGAATGCTTCTTCCCATTCCACTGCTCTACTTCCAAGCTCACCCATCTCTTCTGGCAGCGCTTAGCTGAGTGACATTGAGATGTCAAAATCCATCCTGAACGTTTAAGCTCTCACACCAATATGCTGGTGGTAGTGCTGGGTTCCAGCATTACTTATCTCCAGGTTTACAAACAGAAACAAGCTCTCATTTGGTTATAAATCTACACTGCAGATTTTCAATGTATAAATGGCACTATTGATGCATTTGAGACCAGCTATGCTCTTAAAACCTGTTTGGTCTCCTGATTTTACAGAAAACTTTGCTCCCTCCAAGACAACTTTCTGAATTCCAGATGCACAGCTGAAGGTACCGTGAATGCTGCCTGGGAACCAAAGATTTTGATACAGTTAATAAAGGCACAGCTCCTTTAGCTTTGCTGCAAAGTTTAAACTGCTTGACTCGTCAGGAAACAAAGGGAGGTTTTTTTATTTCATTCTTTAGTACTGACACTCAGGCGTAAACCTTTAATTAGAATAAGTATTTTGCAAAGAAACAACAATAATTTTATATGTAAAAGGAGATCAATGAAAAAATTAGACATGACTGCAAAAATCAGTGGAAAAATACATACAGCTTCACAAAACTTCCGTTTCCAGGAGGAGAGCTGTGCTATCACAAGTGAAACCAACAGTGGCTTTAATAATAAAGGCAATGGTAGGGTGACTACTTTTTTTTTTTTTTTCTGGACTGAGAAAAAGGCAATCCATGTGAAGCAGCAGATTCCCTGGCTTTCACAGTCTTAACCACAGCAGTTAAAACCAGGCCTGATTTTGCTTGTGGTTATCTGACTGGAATGGAGCTGCACCAGAGTGAACCTGCGCTGAAGGCAGCACAGGGTCTGCTGTGTTAAAACAGTGAAGCCACCAAGGTCAACCGTACTGGAAAAGGTAAAGCCTAACTGGTTTTTGTCAAGTCTTGCTTTGCAGACGTGCAAACCTTGGCCCTACACAGGGAGACCTTTCTAACGTGGCTCGGAAGCTCACGTTGGCCTGTCACCACGTTCTCCCTTCAAAGAGCTGCATTTAAACACAGTCTGTGGTTTCAGCTGGAGGCAGAGCAGCGTTCTCAACTGATGTGTTCACACAGATTTCTCCTCTAAATGCTAAAGTTCAAATCACCTCACAGTCCCAGTCTGACTCTTCACTGGTTAAAGGTGCTTGCAGTGCTTCTTTTTCTTTCTCTGCACTCCTTCCATACACTCATCTGTCTCCTCTTTTTGTCTTTTGTGTTTCTTCTTACGGTGTTTCTTTTGCTTTGCCTCAGAGTCCTTTATGCTGAGATCTTCCCCATCAGACATTCCTGTATACATTTCTCCATTGCCCATATTTTCATCGCAACTAATGCTTTCCTCTTCACGCTGCTTTTTATGTTTCCTCTTCTTTTTCCCTGAGTGACGCTCAGGTAACGGAGCATCCAGTTCCTTTTCATTCAAGTTACCTATCTTAGATTGCTTCACTTTTGGTTTCTCGCAATGCTCTGTACTCTCTGCCTCATTTCTCTTCTGCTGCTTCTTTTTCTTTTTGACTTTGGTTTTCAGCTCTTCTGAAGGCTCCAAAGCTTCGTCAGCTGCTGGGCAGGAATTGTCTACCTTTGTTTCTGTTTCATTCTGGGATCCCTTCAGCTTTGCCATGCGCTTGGCAAAATATTCCTGTACAGTGAGAACACTCTTCACCGTGTTGTAACCGTCTGCAGGCTCAGACAACCAGCGGTTTCTCTCCTTCGCTTCCTGAGACGCGGCATCGGTAACGTCCTCCTGCAGGTGAACAAAGAGGAGCAGGAGTGAGAGTCAGAAACGATGGCTTTAAACATGAGGTTATTTTTTTGCACGCTAATAAAACATTATTAAAAAGCAATATCGTGCTTTGAAAATCATAGGGTCACGGAATGGTTTGGGTTGGAAGGGACCTTCAAAGCCCACCCAGTCCAACCCCCCTGCCAGGAGCAGGGACATCTCCAACCACATCAGGTTGCTCAGAGCCCCGGCCAACCTGGCCTGGAATGTTTCCAGGGATGGGGCATCCACCGCCTCTCTGGGCAACCTGGGACAGGGTTCTACAACTCACACTGTAAATAAATTTTTCGTAATATCTGATCTAAATCTACCTCCCTCTATTTTAAAACCATCACCCCTTGTCCTGTCACCCCAGGCCCTGCTGCAGAGTCTCTCCCCACCTTCCCTGCAGCCCCCTTTGGGCACTGGGAGCCGCTCTCAGCTCTCCCCGGAGCCTCCTCTTCTCCAGGCTGAACAGCCCCAGCTCTCCCAGCCTGGCCTCACAGCAGAGCTGCTCCAGCCCTCTCAGCATCTGCGTGGCCTCCTCTGCACCCTCTCCAACAGCTCCACGGCCTTCTGCTGCTGGGGGCTCCAGAGCTGGACGCAGCGCTGCAGGGGGGTCTCAGCAGAGCGGGGCAGAGGGGCAGAATCCCCTCCCTCGCCCTGCTGCCCACGCTGCTGGGGATGCAGCCCAGGGTGCTGTTGGGTTCTGGGCTGGGAGCGCACGTTGCTGGCTCACGTTGAGCTTCTCATCCCCCAGCACCCCCAAGTCCTTCTCCTCAGGGCTGCTCTCAGTCCATTCTCCACCCAGCCTGGATTTGTGCCCGGGACTGCCCTGACCCAGGTGCAGGACCTTGCCCTTGGCCTGACTGAACTCCATGAGGTTGGCACAGGCCCACCTCTCCAGCCTGTCCAGGTCCCTCTGGATGGCATCCCTCCCCTCCAGCGTGTCGACGGCACCACACAGCTGGGTGTCATCGATGGACTTGCTGAGGGTGCACTGTCCATTAATTATAAAAGTATAGACCTGGGCAGAAGTGAGAGACAGCCCTTAATGTACAAGAGTGGCTGGATGAAAGGCGGTAAGAAAACACAAGAAGACAATTCCCTGTTGCTTTGAATTCTATACTATTTACCCACTCCCGTGCAACTCACGCAGATTATGTATAACACCATCATACTCAGTGTAGTACGCTCACTTTGCAAAGGCACATGTCTCTACAAGATCTAAAACAACATGAAAAAGAATACAGGATGATCTATTAGCCTGTGGCAGAAAGGAAATCCCATGCCTGGAATACCTCTCCAGCAAAGTGCAAGAACTTGTGATATACGGAGCAATCCAGCACCGATGCATCTCTTCCATCTTATCTGATCTTTAGAAATGTTTGTTTCGTAGCTGGTTTACTGTCATTGTGTCCTAGATGTTGTTATTTAAACAAGCTCCATTTGATCATACGTTATCAGATGGCAAAAACGACATCGCAGGTTAGATCTTACAAGGCTTCTGTGCACACAAAATAAATAGCTGCTGAACTCCAGCTGCAGGTGAGTCTCTATAAAAAGAGTCGAGTATCTAGGAAGTAAATATAAAACAAAAAGCAAAGTATAGCTCTGGAGCTGGATGTTATGTATGGCGTGAAGAGGATTGACTCTGAAAAAGCAACAAATGCAACAAGATGAAAATACATAACTTGTTAAATTATCTGTGACTTACAAAATAAACAAGCTGAAATTCAGATTTGCCTACATGGATAATGAGGCACTCAAAAATAACCCTTTGTGGCACATCCTTTTGTTTGACAAAAGTCACAAATGGCTTTTGGAAATGTTCCAAATTTTACACTGTTTTTTTTTTTTTTTAAAGCCTTGTACGAACTTGTACGAGCTTGTATGAACGAAGATGCTGAGAGGGCTGGAGCAGCTCTGCTGTGAGGCCAGGCTGGGAGAGCTGGGGCTGTTCAGCCTGGAGAAGAGGAGGCTCCGGGGAGAGCTGAGAGCGGCTCCCAGTGCCCAAAGGGGGCTGCAGGGAAGGCAGGGAGAGACTGCAGCAGGGCTTGTGCTGATAGGATGAGGAATCATGGTTTTAAAATAGGAGGTAGATTCAGACTGGATATAAGAAAAAAATATTTTATGCTGAGAGTGGTGGAGCCCTGTCCCAGGTTGCCCAGAGAGGCGGTGGATGCCCCATCCCTGGAAACATTCCAGGCCAGGTTGGCCGGGGCTCTGAGCAACCTGATGTGGTTGGAGATGTCCCTGCTCCTGGCAGGGGGTTGGACTGGGTGGGCTTTGAAGGTCCCTTCCAACCCAAACCATTCTGTGATTCTATGAACTCAGGTAAGTCCGCACGCCTCTCCCAGTGGGAAAAGCCGAGCAGGTAAGAATTGTGTAGAAACCTTAGCAACACAGGGTCTACAACACGCTTCTTGGACGAGAGGTAATCCACAGCCATTTCAGCCAAACGTGGTAAGTATGACAGAGATACTTCCCTGTTTTTCCATTCATAAATGCCTGGATAGATAAGAGCACTCACTCTACCCATGCACCCTGTACGTGAACTGCAGTGACTATAAAACGCAACCAAATCAGAGCAGTAATATTTCACGCCCACTTTCACCGGCGTAAAACAATACACGGGGTGAAGGCCAGTAGCAAACTGGGAGATATAAAACCACTTATCTCAACACTTTATAGTTATTGCACGATGGTGTAGATAAGTGATCTGGCTCTCTTCAGGGCATCATTAAACTCGCTAGCTAAAGTGGAGTTTATTAGGGTTTGTGAGTGAGGTTTTGCAGATCCGACTCCTTACGCATCCGTAACCTTTACTCACGTGAGCAGGAATGCAGAAATTTGTGTTATTAGCTACACACGTTACGAGTAGTGATTTCCTCATACATCTGCTTTCAAGAGAGCTATTCCAGTGGAACGAAAGTAACGCTACACTTGAGATTCCAGTGATGTTTGTGTGGACACTTGGAAAAATTCGGTACTTTTCTTGTAGGAATACCCTGTAGTGCACCTTCAGGTAAGTTTAGGAAGTAACTGAAACTATTTGACTTCTGGCAAAGAAGTCTGGAAAGAGAGGTTGAACCTGGGGGAAAAAAAAAAAGCATGTATCTACACACATCTCTACACAGAGGTTACACTTGAAAGGGGAGCTGCAGCAGAGGTTTGCCAAGACAGAATTCACAGAATAAATGGATTGAGCTCCGTTTGTCGCTGTCATACACCTCCCAAGCCAAGCATCAGTGCACGTCAAAACCAGATGCCCAGCTAAAGCAGAGTTGAACAGGTCACTTTTCCTTTTCCTTCTCCCCACAGCAAGTTTTTGACACCTTGTATTGCAAAATCACCAAAGTCTCCCAGGTTTTCTGCAGCAGATGCCAGCCAGAACATTTCCCTCCCCACCCCAATATGTAAAAGGTACTTGCGACCAGAACACCAATTATTCCCCTGGCCAACCAGGAAAGGATTTTCTCATTCCCTTGGTGACTTCAAGTCCTGACAACTTAATTACTGTAATTGAAGGCAAATATTACTTGAACTCTACACATTTCTTCTATAAAATACATTAGGCACAAAAAAAAAAAATGTTCCTTCGGTTAAGCTGAGGAGTTCAGAAGGTATGCATGATCCCAGAAAATAAGAACCTTGCTGTGAAACTCCTTTATTGATAAGAATTTTAATAACCACGGGCCACTGAGCATAGAACTAACAGGGCATGGAGACAAGCAAAGAGGTGCCAACCCTAGAAAACCTCTCGGTTTAGGAAAAGCTTATGTGAAACCATAAATCACCTGGAAGGGCTGTTAAATGCCAGAAGCGTTCCCCCTCCCGTGATGTACCTGTCCTAGCAGCCATGGGAACACCGTTGAACTCGAAACACGGGTTTTCTCAAACCCTTCGATGGGAGACTCAATGCAATTCCTCCTCTGCTTGCCCCAACGCACCTTAAAACACAGGTTTCAATAAAAAATAAGATCTACGTACTGCGTTTCTGCAAATTCCAAGAAGCAATTTATTACAGAAAGTAAGAGACACAGAAACACTCCTGCTTCACAGAACTCACCATCACATAAAAGAAAAAGAGCAATCGCGCTGTAACTGATGGGAGGCCTGAAGGTTGGGCTTTGGAGGAGGTGTGTGTGTGTCCACCCTCCCAGTTTCAAAATTGCCAAAGAAATCGGGTTGAGAAGACAAAATTAAAAGAAATTGGGAATACTGGTCTCTAGGGAATTGTGAGGATGGTCCCACCATGCTTCAAACATGGTGTTAGATGTGGAGTGATTAAGAGGAAACAATAGCAAAATTCAAGGAGAGGCTGGGAAGTGCACAGGAAAAGATGAAGGTCAATTATAGCCAGAAATCCCCTGTAAATATCATCTGTTTATGCAATTAGTTAAACGATGGAAAATAATTTGAAGCACATAAACCACTCTAAGTACCAATGTTTTTTTTTTTTTCTGCCTGCCTTTTTCGCTTGAGACACACAATGCTGATTTAATCATTAAGTTAGTACACTGAACTTATAGACTGAAATCCTGGTTCCTGCAGGATCAGGATTGCATCCCTAAGGCACCACACTCTCAGAGGACCCTTCAGCCACAGTTATTTAGCGAAGAAAAAAATAGGAGGTTATGGTCAATTTTATAAATAATTCACATCTCATCGTGAAAACAGTTTGGCAACAGTAGAAGCCTGAAGTGGAAAGTACTTAGCTCATGGAATCAACTAAGTTTGAAATCAAATATCTTTGGAGATTTAAGACATTATGGTGAAGAATTAATGTCCAAAAAGAAAAATTGCATCTGCATATTACTCTGGGAGGAAAAGCAAGATATAACCAATCAGCAAAGACAAGCAACAGAAGCAGCACGGAATAATTCAGTGAAATCTCCCTCCTCTTCAGACTGCAAGTGTTTCTTTCTTAGCACTTAAGGCTTTGAATAGGGGAATCAAAAAACCTACTATGCAGTCTCAGACCTGCCACATGCGAACTACAATTACTTAAGTAATTTTGCATGCCTTTATGTCCTCATTTGCAAATGAGGGGGTACTAACCCACAAGCAATTTTCTTAGCTCAAATTCACAAAAATGACACAAAAGGAAAAGAACAGAATGGGGGGAGCCCAAAGGCAGAATAAAGCTAAACTATAATTTCAGTAGATTCTCACTTAAATTACAGAAAATGGGCTAGATGAAGTAAGTAGAGGCTAAACCTCCAGCCTGAGTTACAAGGCAATCACACGATCGTTCACAGCTTTAAAAGGCAACAACCTTTTGCTGCAGTCTGGCTGAACCACGGTGTTCAGCTACTTTCTCGTTGAGAAACCGTAACAATAAGATTAATATAATCCAGTTCTGTTTCTGCTGCTTCCGATCCTCGCTGCAGAGGTGCGTCGGCAGGACCCCAATGCAGCGCACAAAACTTGACAGGCAAGAACTGAGGGCATCCCGGTATCTTTCTAAGCCAGGTCTAGCTGTAACGGAGAGAACAGCAGATTATTCCTGAAGCTCACTCCGGAGCTTTGTAGACATTAAGGATGACAGTCTTGCTTTAAGGAGTTGACAACTTAAAGTGAAGTATAAGCATAAACATTTGGATGGGGATCAAACAGGCAAGAGAGTGAACAAAGACTTGTAGCACGATGAGTTTAAGCAGGATTAAAATAAATACATGCATAAATAAGGCCACGTCCTATCAGTTCTGAAGTCAATTCTGGCTTAAGAACAGGTACCTGGGAGGCTCTAATGTCTTCCATTTACCTGATTAAGATTGGTATCCTGCAGACAGCATCTTATGAAGAACTGATGATAACAGACTTCCAATACAGAAAGGGCTGATGCAAAGAGAAAAGGGGGCAATCTCCCCTGCGCTTATGAGGAAGAGGAGAAGCAGCAGCAGATGTAAATTGCCAACCTGAAACTTTGCTAGTAGGAGAAATCTATCACTATAGTTGTGAAGCCTTGACAACCACTGAGAGTCTCACCCATTGAAAGCAATTCAGACAACTATCAGGAAAGCGCTGGGTAGAGTTAATCCTCGCTTAGAATGGAAAACGGAAGATCTCTGGACTCTAGAAGCATCTTCCAGCCCTGTAAAGCTTTGAAAACAGGGATACAATTTGACCTCCTGATAATAAAAGAGGGTTTAATGAAAGAGATTAAAAGCAGGAACATTAAACCTGGAAAGAAACGGTAAAAATCCAGGTCACCTGCAATTTCCTTCTTCTGTTGATCCTGGTATTCTCATCATCAGGATACCTCACATAACCATAGCAAGGTTTAATTTTACTACTACTTAAACTGAGTGCCAATATAGCAAGGAATCCACTTATGAGAAATTGAAATAAAATCCACCTGGCCAGGCTGTATGACCTGACTTTTAAAAGGACAAGTTCCAGAGAAGCACTTTCCTGTTTGACTCCATTAAATTAAATGTTGTGCTAGAACACATTGGAAAATCAGCTGCTACCTTGCAGTTGGGTACTAACTACTTACTGCACATGAACTGCCAGCTTTGTCTCTTGCCCAGGAAGGACAAGGAGAGAGCTTAGGAGGTAACTAACAGAAAGGGGATAAGGAAAAGCTTTCCAAAAAACCCAATTGTCTTCTCTACGGAATTATGAAGATCCATTTTTGCCCCACCTGGAGCTACAAAGAAAGGAGCAGTCACACTGCTCTTGTTGCAATTAAAGAGTAAATCTCTACTTAGAATAATTTTGGGGTTATTCACAGAATCACTGACTGGAAGTGACCTCTGGAGGTCTTTAGTCCAGCCTCCAGCCTGGAGCAGCACTACCTCCAACCCTACACCAGGTCACGTTTTTGTAGCCGAGTCATGGAAATCTCCAAGGATGGAGGTTCCACCATCCTTCCAGGTAGCCGTTCCGATGCAGCACCACATCCTAAGTGAGGAGGTTTTACTACAGTGTAACAGCACTCGTTTCATTCGACTGTATAAATCTACAGGTGCTTGGTTTTCAAGTACATTTACATTGTATCTGCTGATTCAAATTTTTATTTTAGTTTTAAATTCTGTGGTGATGTGGCTCTATTAAAACTGCATTCAAATTCTCCCAGGATGTCTTGTGATTCTATTTTATATTTTTGCCAACAGCTCATCCCTCAGCAAGTGGCCAATTTTAGCCTTTTCATTTATTTTTATAATTCACACATGACTACTGCTAAAACAGAAATCCAACATCTCTCTTGTTGAATGTAATCCCTAGGTATCCAAAATGCCATTTGTTTGTCAGACAAACAATGCATTTTTATTGTCGTACGACGTACTGGACCTCAGCCTGTTGCCATCGATGAAACAGGAGCCGTACAATGAGCTGTAACGCTCCGCCGGGTTTTGCCTTCAGCCTGAAAACAACAGCGTAACAGGAAGCGACAGGGTTGCAAAAAGTGCAACGGATTAAATTTTGGCCAGAAACTTGATTACAGTGATAGCCATGGGGATTCATTCCAGCTGCCATTATCGGATCCCGGTCAGTCCTACAGTAGGAACAGCTACAATAGCAGCAGTTAAAACACCTGTATTTCTCATGTCAGCTTGGGAACCCTGACACCGCGTCGCGCAGAGCACACAAACATCCTCCTACTGTTCTGACACTTTTCAGAAAAAAAAAAAAAAAAAAAAGCATCCATTTAAGTTTTAGCAAACAAAGGCGGCGAGGAAAATCCAAGAGCCAAAGGCAGCCTGTGAAAAGCTAAGGGAGGACACACACTGAGATAACGCACAGGAGGTGCGGAAGACTGAGGGCGCACAGGGAAAGAGTTAAAAAAAAATCTGCACACCGCAGAGGAGAAAAGTCATTTTCATATCTTGAAAGAGAGACACTTAGATATCCTTGTGACATCTCATTTCACTCCAGCTACACTGCTGAGGCCAGCAAAACATCTCTTCCTTCGCATTTCCTTGCAAATTACATCTGTGTGTTAGGCTGAATATAAACAAAACTAAAGGAAGAGATTTCCCCTAGGATCCCTCATTGGCACGATTCAGAGATCCAAACATAGTGACTTCATCTTCCCAGAAGCACCTAAATCAATTCTAACCGTTCTGTTCTCACCTTGAACAACAGAGGAAGTGTGGTCCGGCAAAACGAGCATGGGACTGGGAAGGTCACGTTTCCCAAGTTCTCTTCCCAGCTACAAAACAGAGCTGATGGGAAATGCTGGAGAAGTTCTTCCCTCCAGCTCTGACAGAGGCTATCAAAGAGCAAAACACGCCTTATCAACCATATGAAACTTGCAGCAAGGTTAAGAGTTTCATCAAGTGTTTGCAAAGTGCTTTGAGATCCTTCAAAGAGGCACCACGGATGTGCAAGGCACTACGCGCGTACTGAAATAACCTGGCTGTCCGCTCACCTGACAGCGCTACGTGGCCACGACACTTATCGGTGAACAGACGCACCACAGTTTTTGTCTGTTCTCTGATATACCCATACGTAAGAAGATGATCAGAGGCTGGAGCAGCTCTGCTGTGAGGCCAGGCTGGGAGAGCTGGGGCTGTTCAGCCTGGAGAAGAGGAGGCTCCGGGGAGAGCTGGGAGCGGCTCCCAGTGCCCAAAGGGGGCTGCAGGGAAGGTGGGGAGAGACTCTGCAGCAGGGCCTGGGGTGACAGGACGAGGGGCCATGGTTTCAAAATAGAGGGAGGGAGATTTAGATTAGACATTAGAAAAAAAAATTTTTACGCTGAGTGTGGTGGAGCCCTGTCCCAGGTTGCCCAGAGAGGCGGTGGATGCCCCACCCCTGGAAACATTCCAGGCCAGGTTGGCCGGGGCTCTGAGCAACCTGATGTGGTTGGAGATGTCCCTGCTCCTGGCAGGGGGGTTGGACTGGGTGGGCTTTGAAGGTCCCTTCCCACCCAAACCATTCTGTGATTCTATGAGTCTATAATCAAGTCATCAAGAGACTCAAAAGTATTTAAAGAAGCAGGCAGGATTACAATTAAATCAGTGCAGCCTGGTCTTCTCCTGTACCCACACCCTAAATACCAATGCCTTCACACGTCCAGGGCAGTCATCCCAGCAGTGTAGGTATTATCCATGTGGCAGTAATACTGCAAGACACACTCAGAAGGAACACAAGTCGTCGTCTTCACGTAGTATTTTACTACTGCCATGTCATTCCCTGGGCACTTTTCATTATCCCTTTGTAATGTGTGTGGAATAGGCAGCTGCTGCTAATCCTTTCTAACCAAGATACAGAATCATAGAATGGTTTGGGTTGGAAGGGACCTTCAGCTGCTCCAGCCCTCTCGGCATCTGCGTGGCCTCCTCTGGACCCTCTCCAACTGGTCCATGTCCTTCTGATGTTGGGGGCTCCAGAGGATCGAACCCTTCTAGATTCTTGAGTTCAGAATTTCTTCCTACACCCCACAGATACAGAAGAAACTGAACGGACTATATGAGAAGTAACAAGCAGGCTTGGCCAGCCAATTTGTGAACACAAGCAAAGGTATTAACAAGGGCTATGAAGACTGAAGATGCTGAGATACGCCACTGAGAGAAAGGATGCAATAAAAATCACGGGAAGCACCCAGAGGAGAAAAAGGAGTTCTGGTAGCAATTCCAAGAGCAAGAACAGCTAGCAGCACAGCTTGGCTTCTGGTGGAGGAAACTACACGTACTTTGAAATCTGAAAATAACACCTGCCTATGTAAAACTTCACTTCTATCTCTTTTCTAATAATAAATGTAGAAATGTGTATAAACAAAGTGCTTCTAGGAGTGTTTGAAACATAATTTAAATAGTCCTTTCTCCTTCCCCTTAGAAAATGCTTCTCAAAAAGGAAAATACATACTTAAAACTCCTCATTTTCTCTGCTCTGAGAGGGAATATGCTACAGAGCTGACCCACGTACGAAAATCAAGTCAGAGCTCTGTGCGAGGGTACAGACATTTCCTGTTTTTTCAGGAAAGCAGTGGCTGAGGAGTTGCTGCGAAATACCTTGTGTCACTTTTTAGTCACTTATTTGTTAAATGTGCCTTCATCCTGACTCGATTCCTTTTCCCTAAGCAGGTGTGAAAAAGTATTCGTAGCACAGGAAAATGAATCAGAACACCACCATTTAGAGCGGCGTAGACCATAAATATCAGCAGAGCCCTCCTGCCTGAAAGCATGCAGGCTAAAAGACAGATGCAGAAAAACAAGACAAACAGCAAGAATGAGAACTGAAATCTGAAATACAACTGCACGGATACGTATGCACATGTTTTTCATCTCTACCATCTCTAAGGGTCTGAGGAAAGGGTTTTATTTTTCAAGGAATATCACTCATGCAGTGTACCTACAGTTCATGTGGATCTTATTCTTGTTTTGGGTAATTCACACAGTACAGCCACACAACTCTAACCAAGCCAGGTACAACATCCCTGCAGCCCTCTTTCATAAATTTCTTCATTTTCTCTTCATTGCTGCCTTTAGAATCACAGAATCATAGAATCACGGAATCACAGAATAGTTAGGGTTGGAAGGGACTTTCAAAGCCCACCCAGTCCAACCCCCCTGCCAGCAGCAGGGACATCTCCAACCACATCAGGTTGCTCAGAGCCCTGGCCAACCTGGCCTGGAATGTTTCCAGGGATGGAGCATCCACCGCCTCTCTGGGCAACCTGGGACAGGGCTCCACCACCCTCAGTGTAAAATTTTTTTTTTTCTAATATCGAATCTAAATCTACCTCCCTCTATTTTGAAACTATTACCCCTCATCCTGTCACCCCAGGCCCTGCTGCAGAGTCTCTCCCCACCTTCCCTGCAGCCCCCTTTGGGCACTGGGAGCCGCTCTCAGCTCTCCCCGGAGCCTCCTCTTCTCCAGGCTGAACA
>WHYT01016006.1:43686-64722 GCA_009806455.1 Tetrax tetrax
TATCCCACTGTCCATGTCGCCGACAAAGATGTCGAACAGGGCCGGGCCCAACACGGACCCCTGAGGGACGCCACTGGTGACCGGTCTCCACTTGGACATTGAGCCGTTGACCACCACTCTCTGAGTGCGGCCATCCAGCCAACTCCTTATCCACCGAGTGGTCCATCCATCGAACCCGTTTCATCCATCGTTTCATCTCAGTCTTGTCCATATGGTGGAACTGGGAAGGGTCTTTGGCAAAAACTACCTCCAGAAGTGCTAAGGGGGTTTGTCGTGGTGAGACTTCAAAGTAGAGCTTGGGAGAGAATTTATTTATGTGGATGACTAGCCACCAGGATCCAGGAGGAAAAAGGAGGACCAAGTTATATCAACAAAGGCATACACAGTAATTCAAGACAACTTAATCCAAAGCCACCACAAGCTTCCCTTTCAACCTGCCCTACCCAACATCTTCCCCCCACTTCCCACACACACTGCCTAAAAAGGCATTTAATATTGTTTAACTCCTAAAATATGTTCAGAGGAAAGGCCAGACACAGCAAAAATCTGTTAGCTTAGGGTCACGGTAACAGTTAAGATGCCACACTACAGATTCAGAGTCTGAGCCTTCCCCTGATTCTCACGAAGGTTTGTACTTGCTGTCAGTAGAAAGATGGTCATTTAGACTTGTGACAGAAAAAAGTAAAAATATGCCAGTCACATCTCTGTCTGGCATGCCAGAAGCTATTAAAACCCTAACCAAGGCTACAAGTAGGAACACACGATTTGGGCTTTACGATTCCTAGAGCAACCGTAATGTCAAAGGTCGGAAAAGAACAGCAGTCTTATCTTTGTATTCTACTCTCTATAGAAAGGAAAAAATGATCTTAAATAGCAGTGACACAGATGCAGTTTCAAGAGTTGGCAAAGTCTGTCCATGTCCAGTGAGGCACACAACAGACTCTGCAGTGTGTGGAGTTCATGTAAGAAAGGCATCCATTCAGTGGTTTTTTAAAACACATCCGTCAAGACTCATGCGAGCAGAGCTGATCCCTCTTAGAGAAAAGGTGATGGATTTAATGAGCCCTTAAGGTCCTTTCTGTACTTAACTCCTACAAAAAGAAACTCAAGAAAATAATAACTGCATCCTGCCAGTGAAAAATGGTTCCAGATCACCTCATATCTTGTCCTGAGAAGCTCTGGCGGACAGCAGCTCGGTAACGCAGACGGGTGAGATTTGGAGATCTCATGAAAGGGTTAAATACTCAAACAGGTCATAAATGAATTTTGAAAGAATTTGGCCACCAGAGCTACTTCCCTGCAACAGTTACAAGAAGCTGCTGCCAATGTTAACATCGGAAGGCAGATACCGACAGGTTTTTTTTGCCCAGTCAGATGCCGGTATTGACATTCATTTAGCCAAGCCAGTACAAACACGCACAAAAGGACATTTTCTATAGCAACGGCTTCTCAAGTAACTAAGGAATTTACCAACAGCCATGAAATCTCTGGCAGGCGGGTGGAAGGCGGTGGGGTTCGCTTCCCAAATGTCCCGGGGCACGGAAAAGCTGATGCGATTCACGTAACAACGGTTCCTACCACGCCGCTGAGGCTTGGGTAGTTTGAGAGATGAGTGACAGCCTCCCCGAGCTGCGCGATACGCAACAGGAATTATTGAAACTTGGTAACGTGTCCTTTCAGATGGTGGCCAGCTGAAGTGGAGGATGGGTGATTAATTGCAGTCGCGGGTCAGGCTCCTCATGAGAGGAGAGAGATTTTTGCAGAACCTGCAGCTACTTGAATTTTTCTTTAGACTGGAAAACAAAAGGTAAGTTTCCTTACACAAGAGTTACTGACCAGTTGTTAAAACTCAAAGCAATAAATAGTCTCCCTTCTCTGGGAAAGCCTCAAAATGCTTTATCAGTGTGAGACCTAAACAGGACCAAAGTATTGTGAAAAAGGGAACCTTGCAAAGAAACACAAGTAACCATGGTACGAATAACAAAGGGCAGGTAGAATTACCAGCCAAATTTCTGGCTCCGCATTTTTTGCCCCAGTTCATAGCACACCATCTAACCAGACACAGCGCAACTCTGTGCCAGAGAAGGTGGTAAAACTGATTCAGAGAGGAAGCTGATCTAATTTTGCAAGGTCTAGGGGAAGGGTAAGCTACGTACAAGGTGTGGTATGTTCCCTCGCAAACTGGGATCTTCACACCCAGTGCTCAGACCAGTTTCCAGTTTTCCTGTCTTGAAGAAAAGGGGATGTGGGTGTAAGATTGGAGCTGAACTTGCAGCTCAGGCTGCTCTGCTTCTCAGAAGACCAGACCCAGCATCCCTATACTTTGATTTTTAATCTGAAACTGTCAAAATTTATGCATTTACTCCATCACTAGTTTGAAGGTAGAAGAAAACCTTAGTCTCAACAAATTCTATGATTCTAAATTCAACCTAGTCTCAGATTTGCAGCACTTTAGGTAAAGTTTTTGCAACTTTTACCAGCAGTAGAGCTTTTGTCTTTAAAGCAGAGCTGAAAATAATATGAATCCTGGAGAACTGATAGCCATGTAAGAAAGAAAACATGAAAGGTTCCAAGATGATTTTTTAAATACCAGAAGAGAAGGTCTGGATAGGTAGCTGACAGTCTGCTACAGATGACAGATTAGCCAACTCTTCAGGGTACAATTTGCATCTGATTCATGGGGACTGGAAGAGAACTAGAAAATTGAGATTATAATGAGATTAATCATACGACTCTAGGGATCCCATTCATCCTGCTGCTGAAGGGTCCTAGAGCTGCTTTGTACTGTCTGAGCTGAGTTTAGGAAGTTGTTTGGGGTTCACTGGGACAGAAACATACCTGACTGGAAGGAGGGAAGAGATAAAAGTTTGATGGTTTTCCAATCAAAGCCAGCTCCTATCAAAATTATGTGACCACAAGCTGAGATTAAGGACTGTAGTAAACCTCAAATTCCACACTAGAGCTGAAAAGCTTCGAGATTTAATGGTAATAATTCATACAGCTCTCACATTTACCAGGAGCAACTGTTGGAAAAAAAAAAAAAAAAAAAAAAAAAAAAACCAAAAAACCAGAAAGACAGACAACAGCCGTTTCAGGGGGAATCTGTTTGGCAAAGCCTGGCTTTGAGCTGGTGTCCGAAGAAACAGAACTCAATGAACTTCCTAAAATATTTTCTTTGGTCTCTTTTGGAAAAGCAGCATAGAGCCTTTTGCAAATTTCAATACTCTGATTGGCAACTTCTCTCTTGATCAAAGCAAAAATCTGAAACACATCAGAAAAGATTTTCTGAAAAAAGAAAACAGAAAACATTTCACGCTCAATTCAGAAGAAAGTTTCCCTAGCAGAAACTAGGCTATTTGAATTTACTTTTTTTTAAAAAAGGAGATTTCTATCCAATAAAGAGAGTCTAAAGTGACACATTTTAATAACCTTTGTCTTAAAGACATGCAGTTTACACTGATCTATACCCAGCGCGTATTAATACAGTGTGGATTAATTTGCTGACATTACGCAGAAGAGGATTTACCTTGGAGTGTGAAAAACACCTGGATCTCTTCTCTTACAGTAACCATAATCACAAACTTATCCTCAGAAATAAAATGCATTTAGACAGGAGTGTGGCATCCACCCACCTCTGCCAGAAAAAAAAAAAAAGGGAGAGAAAAAAAAAAGAAAGAGAAAATCCTGAACTTGGTTATCAGCATGCCTTGAAATTGCTGCTAGTTCACCTGGGGATGTCTACCTTGAGGATTTTGTAAAACCAATAAAGCATGTGTGTCAACATGATCCATACCATCCCATGGATAAAACTGGCCTCAGAACTCACCCTCGGAGTGCCAAACTCCCGCTGTCTACATATTCAGAAACGTAAGTGATGTCAAGCAATTTCCCTTGGCTTCAAGTAATGCCAGTAGACAGACACTCTGACGCCAAGAGAGGATGATGGTGAGATAGTACGTCCCTCTCATTTTCACAAGAACTCCAGGGAACTGCTCCCATATCTTTTGCAGAATTAATCAAGATAAGTTAATGTGTGATAACATGTATCTGAAGCGCTCTGAAGGGAAGAGAACCTGAGCAGCTTCTGGCTCTCCAGGATTAACTGTAAGAGCTCTCCAAGAAACACAAAGCTTTCCTCTTCTGCCCCGATCCACCCGTAAAACAGAATTCATATTGCGGAGTAAGAAACATCGAGGATGAAAGCACAAGGTATGTCACAAGAACGCGACACGACGGAGAAGCATCTCGTAGTATGGGAGCATTAACGTGTTATTGATGCTTTTGCACCTTGGCACAAAAAGCTTTTACCTAAAAAAATGAGGTATTGCTGTAAATACTGCTCCTTCTGTTACTCTTAAAATACTCTGTAGTAAAAACACATAAATGGTTTCTGCATACACATAGACATTTTGACATGTTTCAGAGAGGTCTAAACTATATTTTGTTGCTACATTACTAAATTGAGGTGTTTTACATCAAATGCAAAAGCCAAAAATTACTGGAACATTTCACTTGCGGGAAACGTAGGAAACTGGGAAGAGGTTTTGATAGCAACCATACAAACTGGGGTAAAAAGACACTGCTACCTCTGCAAACACAGACACACACTTTTCTCTCTGTGACGCAAGTGTACCAAACGAGCTGTTGCCTCCTCACCCAGTCTCGCCTTTCGTATGATATTCCTTTCTATTCTTCTAAAAGCACTTTTCACAAAAAACAGAATGAGAAGACGAGCTTGCCTTCTTCTTGCTGTATAACGGAGCCTTCAGCAGGCTGGTTTGTGAGACGTGAGAAGGTGGGCCATGGGCCGATTGCAAAACCCTCACCCGCAACCCGTTCACACTCAGCTGACGGGGACGAGTCACGGCATGCAGGCAGACACAGGCAAGAACTAATTCCCCACAGCAGTCAGCATCTAATTAAAAAGCTAACTGAAACGGTACAATGAGGGGTTTGTAAGATATTGCTTACTGCAATATAAACTACTTTGGTACCTCTCTCGCCCCCAGCTGTCAAACACTTGGAGGTAAGATGGTCTGCAGGATGCTTCTCTCAAAGGGGCCATGGTCCTTTGATTAAGAGCTTGAGAAGCAGCGCCTTCCCCAGCGTAACACAGCAATTAACACAGTTCTCAACCAGCTATCGGTGTCTAAAGACTCTACTATCTGTGTAGCTTTATTCATCACAAATGAGGTACTTTGCAGATTCAAGAAGTCTTCTAGCCACATGACAAGTAAGGAACGCACCAGGAATCACATGCTAGCAAGCAAATATCTGCATCGAGTGCTTTGAAGTGTTCAGAGGGAATTCCCAATGAGTGCAATGAATTACATCTAATTAATAAACCATGCTAGCAAGACATGGTCTGTGTATTTGTGCTCGCAATCACTTCTAGGCACATACAGGCACCGATGTGGCGGCAGGCAAGCAGCAGGCACGTGTACACTCATACACAAGGACACCGCCTACGAAGAGTGAGATGGCCAAAGGTGTCTAAAAATATCACCCAGTATTTTTACCGAAAACACTATTTGAAGGGAAAGCTCTCATGCTCCATTTCCTCACCTGCGCCGCTCACAAGGTGACATCCCTGATGGCGTGGATTAATAGAGCAACTTCAGAGGATGAGCTTCTGCCCAGGTATTTATATCACCTCCCATTGTGAGCGCGTTGACTGTACTCATGAGAAACGGTAACCCAAAAAAAAGGCAGAAGTGTCAACGCATCAAAAATGAAATCAAACAGGAAAAAAAAAAAAAAATCCCAAATTTGTCTGGTTTGTACGCAGACATGCTGGATATGGAATAGTCTTCTAAATGAAAGGGGATTTGACCAGCATATTTCCCAGAGGCATAATTTGCCTCTCTAATAAAACAGTAACATCCCACTGTGCAGTCATGAATAACATCACCTGAAATAATGCATATTGCTTTAATCCAGGAATACATGGCAGGATGAAAAAACATTCCTATGTGTAACGAATGAACAAAGGAGTAGGGCTGACATCAAAAACTCTCTCTTCTTTAGTACTTCAGAGTTATTCTTGCCAGTGACTAAGTGAAAAAATCAAACCTTTCAGCTCCAGGTGTGTGAACCTGAGTTTTGAAACCTGTATTACACAGAGACACAATTTTCAGAGCTAAACACTAAAATGTCAAGAAATCTATGGATGCTGAAGGAATCTTCTTTTGTGAACATCCCACTGGAATATTTATGTGTCCGACTCTTTCAGCACCTTTGTGCTTTTGCATACTGGTACCATTTTAACTACGTAGCCACATGTTACATTTTGCACAGGACCTCCTCTCATGCAGCGAGGACAGACTTCTTCAGAGATTAATCAGGTTTGCAGCGAAGGACGCAGCGTGCTACGGGACCACGTCTCATCTGGTGCAAAATGCACAGAGCCAAACGAACCAGAGCGTTGTGGTTAAATGAGCTGAACGCTGACCTGAGACTTTAAATTCTTCTTTGGCCTTGGTCACAGAGGACACTGATATGAAGTCATGCCCTTAATTTCTGTTTCTCTAAGTGCCTGTTAAAAACCGCAATCTGAAAATGATTCAGAGCTTTTCTCAAGTCAAGAGTAGTAGTATTGTAAATACAGGCAACTCTATGATTTGAGGTAATATGAAAAAAAAAAAGAAAAGCTGTGAGGATCGGGACAAGTGAGGGGGAATGCTCCTTGCTCAGACTCCTCCAGATTTTGACTCATCCTACTTCAAGATATAACAAACTGTCTTGTACAAATACCTGATCCCTTCCTCAGACCAAAGAGGAAATGCTGAAAAGAAAGGATGCAGATAATACTGTAGCAAACAACGTAGAAAGTCAGCCAGAATATTCATAATTTTGTCTTCCGAGCTGCACTTGAACTATATGTAGTAAATAAAGACCAAGGCCACACCCTAGATGAAAACAAAATACTGAATAGCTGTTCATTATGAGCGCTATTTCCAGAGAAACGAACAGTACATAATTATGTGATTAACAAATATGATCACCTCAATAATTTCACTGTAGAATTGCAGCGAGTCAAGTCACACGATCAATCTCAGCTTCAGCATTTCTAGTTTTTTCAGGACTAACACAAATTAGTATTTGAACTAGGCTCAGTATAATATGTTCTGTATTGAGAAATGATATTATATAGTGAAAAAAAAAAGGATGAAATAAACATTAAACTCCTAACTACACAAGAAGTGCAGCTTAAACATTCCTGTTGTTAACTCACATGTGCCCTACGTAGGGAAAAAAAAAAAACAAAAAAAAAAATTTTTTTTTAATTCAAGTACTGTCAAGACAGCCTAATGAAATACACGTGAACTTTTAAAAGACATCAGAGAAACTTCTTTCAAAACTTTGCCATAAAAACTCAAAAGCAACATCCTCTCCCAAAACCAAATAATTTTAAAATACAGTGCTTATCAGACCAGGCAGTAATTATGAAACATTTTAGAATTCTGAGTACAACCAAAAGTCAGAAACGCATGCTTTACTAAAAACTAGTTGAAAAAAAAATTCAGTCTGGCTGTTTGACTCTTTCCACTGTGAAGGTCACTTAGTTCAATAGCTAAATGTTCAGAAGCTAAATGTGCTCTGGTAAATATACAAACAATGTCGCCTGCACTGAAATTTAGGAAGCCACTCTATATGTTAAAGCAGTAATGGTTTTTAGAAGGAAATATTTCATTGTTTGCCTTATGAATGGATTCTTTTTGCCACACGCCCCTTCAAGAATCTTCTGAAGACAAAGAAATTTTTAGTCTTATGGTTTCCACTTCAGAATGGACAAAACCCAACTCTTCTTACAAATAAAGCCATCTCTTCCTCCAGGCGATGACATTACCTCCGAACCATCCAGACAGGTGCTGAAATCAGTGTTGCAGGGCTTGCAAAACAGAAAGTCACTTCCCACTCAGACAGTTAAAACCTGTCTGTAGCTTGTTGGACTCCTCGGAGCAACTGGATGCTCCACTAGTTTTGGCAATACACGTTCCCATTTTCACTGGGGTTAGCCAGAACAAGATCAGACCGCATTCCTGTCAGCCGACTCTGGCCGCGGCAATCTCTGCTTGTGTAACCTCAGGTACAAAGGCAGAAATTTATCTCCACGTCTGAATGCAGCGAGCTCGCTTTTGCAAAACCACCCGCAGCGAAAAGAGCAGCTCCATGGAAGACACCTCCATGGAATGGCAGTTCAAGGTCACTGGCTTGATACTCAACAGCTTGCTTTAGTATCAGACCAACATTTTAGAGATCATTTCCACTACCAAGCAGTCATGGCAGTTAGTCTCTATGGCAGCAGGGAAACTCCTAGATGGAAGCTCCTGTGAGACAAGGTCCTTACTGCAATAAAGTCCTGGTGATGGAATCCATCCGTCCAGGAAAACCCAGCTGGCTACAGCTGCACGAAAACCACTTGCACCTTCAAACAGCTCAGTGGTTTCTTCAGACACCACCAGGTAAAACAGATAAAGCAGGAGAATAACTTATTCCTTTAAATTTAAGAAGTTAACCGATAACGTTAGAACAAGATCTAGCAAACCATATGAATGCTTTTCTACGCGCCTTTTTGCTCATGTATTTGAAAGATGATTGAACAGCTTGGGTCCTTCCCAGCTGGTTACAGGGTGGGGGTACAGTATACAGCTCTATACATCACAAACCTTTCTCTCCAGCTATTTTAAAAAACAGCATGGGAAAAATACTTTGGTTCTAGTTAAAGCTAGAGCCACCACCTCTCAAAACAACTACTTTAGAGAAGCTTTTCCTGCTTTAGAAGCCACAGTCTCGTGTTACGAGCTCGGAATCAGTCTCACATCTATATTCTCTCAAACATTGGCTGTTCAGGATAGCCTTGGGAAGCCCAGGCGATGAAAACAGCATGCCTCAGTTTCCCTGAGTGGAGAAAACTAGCAAATATATTACAGGGATATCAGAGAGTTAATCAGGTAAGTGCTTCGTGCACCACAGCTTCACTGTTTCAGCAAGTCTCCAGCAACACCTAATTAACGAACCTCTGATGAGCTGTTTCTTAGAGTGCTCAGCATTGGTGCTCTTTAACATGCCAGCCACGCAGCTACAATGCCGCTGCTGCCCCGTGGTGAGGGTATATCACAATTCTTTCGGCTGGCTTTAAGCTGTCATTCATGCCCAGCCCCCCAATAAAAAAAAAAGTTTATTTACTAAACTGTGGAGCATTCGGTACAAAGCAAAAAACAGCACACTACATCAAAGCCTCCCTATTATCACTCCCTAGTGAACTGTGAAAATATAAATTCAAAGCTGACAAGCTAGTTAGACTTTTAACTAAAATCTGAGTGCAATTAACTTTAACCATGCCACTCTGCTACTGTACTTCTGGCACCAACTTTGAGAAGTGGCCCAAATTCTTCTGAGGAACAGAAAGACCATTTATCTCCTATATTTATTCAGGGCAAACCTCCTCCTTCGTGTCAAGCGGGGAATGTAGCGTTGCTGAATGTGACTGGCAGTGATAAAGGAGCTGGTATGATTTTCAAATGAGTAGCATGTCCCGCTTTCTCAAATGTTCGAGAAAAGTGAATAATATGCCCTCCTAAATAAGAACTGGCTACCGGTTCAGGGATGCACACTGGGGAAAAGGTGCCTATAAATTAGTGGACATAAAAAGCTACTGCCTTAAGAAAGCTTTCTGCTTGGATCTCCTACCTAAAGGTATTTTTATTTGCAAAAGTTAAGGAACCTAATTCAGAAAAAGGGAGAGAACTATAATTTGTCTACAATAAAGCTAGGAAATGGCATTAATTTACAGGATAATTTGTGTACAAATTGGTCTTTTCCAAGATTCCTTGAGGTCCTAGGCACATTCTGCGTACTGAACACTTTTAGTAGTACCAAATCCGTAAGACAGAAGCTGTCACAAATGTAATGCCTTACCAAAGGATCCATATGGAAAGGACAATAATGTAAAGCTTCTATATATTTGCAATATATGTATATAAATCAAGACCTTTGTACCCAAAGCTCAAACCACCCCAAATATTTCTATTTAGTGGAAGCCAAAATCATCATATTCAACGGAGAGAGGTGACCCTCAAATGCTCAGGTCATACCTGAAGTGGTTAAGTGGCCCTTCACTGGTGCTTTTCTCTTCCCTTGCTTCTTAGATGTTCCATCACTATATTTAACCTCTCAGCTAGGATTAATCTCCCTCTGCTTTAGGCTTCTAGCTTAACTCTGAAACAATTGGAGAACACTGTCTTGACTCCATCATTATCAGTACATCTCCACAGCAACAAGATATCCTGAAGGACAAAACAAGAAAGCTAAGTGGGCACCTCTTGCACGACACCCTGAAGATGATTGTGTGTCAGGACCCTGAAGTGGTATTAAACCCCGCGACTCTCCCTTGAGAGCAATCTCTTTTTTCTTTCAAGGACTTCAGACCGAGGAAGAGAGACAACTCTCCTATCAGCCTGACAAGACAGGTTTCAGAAAAATTGGTTACTAATTAGGACAAAAGTTTTTCTCAGCTTTCAGTTCAAGTTTTTTAACCATAAAATAAAAGCTTACTGGAAAAATAAGTACTTTACAGACATCACAGCAAAATTCTAATATTTTGTTGCCTGACATCAACTTGAGATAATTTTTCTTACTTACCAATCTCGCAAGCTTCCTCTGAGAGCTCTACCAGCTCCCTTCAGGCATCCTTGCCATGCTCACGTGCTCTTTCTGTCAAGAATATCACCTGTGTTTTTTGACTTTGCCCTATAATGGTCTGCGCTCAGTGCTAGTCCAAGGGCTTTGACAGGTGAATGCTGCCAAATCTTGCAGTTGGAAGACGTCAGCAAACCCAGCTCTGCACATCTCTTGGGCTGATTTACAGACAGATATTCTTCAGTGCTGATTTTGCTATACAGGGATGACAGTAACCTTCAGCAATTTTGTGCAAAGCCACCTTGCTATATGTTGAGCTAAGAAGTCACACTCTATACTAGTGGCTGAAGCATATGCAAGCTGTTTTTCTTCAGCTGACTGAAGCAGAGCAGGTTCCTGGGAACAGAAACATCTTACAGCCCCATAAATTTACCCAAGCTCTTCTCCGCTCAGGTGAAGAGCATTTCGTTCCACTAATACTTACAGGAAAGAAAGAAGCTTCAAGACTAAATGAACTTTAATTCTGTGATTTGAACAGTATCTGCAATAGCCTTGCAAGGCTTTAGAGATTACCAAGCCTGCGGAGGTGCCAGGCTTTGAGGTACAGAAGGCATCTGGGACCAGACAGGCTCTACAAGCCATGCTGTGAGTTCTGCCATCCAGGGACAGCTCTGTGGGTTAAAGCAGAGGGGCAGCATCACCACTACACTGGAAGATTCCCAGAAAGCAAGCACAAGCCAGGACTGGGCATGAAGCCCTTTATTGTTATCAGTGTTTTTGCAAAGTCAAGTTGCCAGGAGTGACAAACCTCTGTTTTGTCGTAGCAAGTGTTAAAATCAGAACATTCAGACTTTTGTGGCTGAAGAGCAAGGGCTACACCGATGGGCGTCTCTTGGAGACACCCATTTCCCTACGACAACAGAGGAAAAAGGAGCAGGCCATATTTTGTGCCTTTGGATGAGAGCCGTTGCAGTTGCTACACACAGCATTCCTTTGCCATTTGGTAACTGAGAAACGCTAGGCTTATTAAAAAGAAAAAAAAAAAAAAAAAAAAACTAAAACCAAACAAAAAACCAACCCTGCAGTGCTCTGGTTGGTAAGCACTGGTCAGAGGAGGTCTGCTGTAATGAATGGATGTCAGAGAACCAGCAGTCCAAGTGATACATTAAGTACTAGCTGTCAAAACAAGGGCTGCTACTTCACTTGACCAGAAGCAACCGTTTATACAAACACTCCTGCAGGTAGATACTCCTTCACTGTGCGCTTGACCTCAGCTTTCCAAGATTCACAAATCCTCAAGGTTACATACCCCCGCCCTCAGCCGTACAAGTAAGGTGGTGCTCCGGCGCACGCTCCCTCCGCCCATCCAGCTTTTATGTAAACAGCCTGGCTTTTGCAGGGATTTCAGCAAAGCCAGAGACAGTCACGCTTCACCAATCTCTGAAAGTTTAATTAAAGTTGCAATGTCCTCAACCCACAGGATGGCTTTTCTAGGCACCGTGGCTGTAAAGTTCAAAAGGTAAACAGGTAAGCACATATAGCGCACATCAAACGGCTCTTCTAGCTCTCCAGAAATAACCCTCAGGAGAAACTGAACATGCATGATACACTTTGAACTTAAACACTCGCACTTATCATCTAAATATTTCAATGCACATAAAGAGCTACACACGTAACACAAATTAGGCTAATCCCACCTACACACGGTATGTGAACCATCCCCAGATTTAGTGATTGTGAAACTGGGATGCAGAGAAGTAACTTGACCCACGGCTGCATAACCTGTGAGCAGGAGAGCGGTGAAAGCGAACCAAAGAGCCCTGAGTACAGGCTTGCTGTGCCTCACCTGAGCCACATTCCTGCGAGTCACCGCGAGGTGATGTCCTCTACAGACAAATCACATGCTCACATCCAAAGGAGCTGGGAGAGAGAAGTTTAGAAGCAGTGATTAATAGAAGTCTTAACAAGGCAGAAGTTAAAATAGGGACATTTCGCCTTCTGACTCCTTAGCGTGCAAGTTACAACAAAAAACTTCCTCTTCCAGTTGCTTGCTGACGTGTAAGATTACACAATTTTCTCTCATCGCCTCAACGTTTGGCCCAGCGTTCTCACTGCTTTTAAGATGAACTATAAACGAACACCTAAGCTTTCAGCATCAGCGCAGCCACGGGTATCAAGAGGCTGAAATTAGGTCATTTCGGCCAACACCGCATCGCTCCCCACAGCACATTCATTCTTCAGCCCAGGAGGAGAAATGTTTTTAGGTAGAAGCAAATTTGAGAACTGGAAAACCCGACAGTCATGTGTTTCATTATATCACTGCCCCAGATTCAAGCTGAGTAGCACCAAAAAGTTTATATAAGCAGACTATTACGGTGGTCTTCGTGAAACAATTTGAGTTTTGAATGGATGCCATTACTGGACAGACTGGGAGCATAGAAAAGGAAGATATTTAGAAAATTTAACAACTCACTGGGCTAAATGTCTTGGCTACTAATTAAGGACCTGATACTGCGACAAGCAGAGTACGGCAAGTAAATAAATATTTGAAGCTCTAAGATAATTTGAGAATTGTTGGAAGAAATAGCTTTTCCTTGAACGTGTGATATGGAGTTAGTAGCCCCAGATATGCTGTGCATCAAAACAGAATTCCAGAAATTGTCTTTGCTGCTTGCTGTGACACTTCTCATACCAAATTTCTTAGTGTCTTAATACATCAGTAGTTGCAGAGAAATCCCACATCTACTGCTATAGAAGACTTTGTAGTTATTTTCCTGACTAACAGCTAAACCTAGGACGTGTCCCAGGTACCTTGGAGTGTTTGGTACAGACAAGGTGCTTTCTGAACACAGTTAAGAGCTAAAGGAGTAGCTGAGAGGTGAGGAGGATCAAAAAACCCTTCTGCTTAATTACTTACACTGTTTCTTCTTTTCTCCAAGAATTACATGAACCATATTCATATTAATGAGCCATCAAATATATACACAAAGGGACACCAGAAATAATAACTAACTAAAATTGCATGATTTTTTCCTCATTTAAGATTTTTACTCCATTATGAGTAAATGGAGTAAAATAATAATGAATGAATGAATAATAATCAAAAAGCGCCTGTAGGCTTGCCCTTGACTGCAACAAGATGTTTGTAGTAATTTCTAGTTCTCTAACTGTAAATATTCGTTGCAAAACATATAAGTTGACTATCTGAAATGAAAGTAACTTTTAGAAATTTTCCAAAGAAAATTTATTTTACTTTCTGTGAACTAGAAAGCATTTCCTAATTAGCATTAGCCTTTGACTAACTCACTGTACTACAGTAACTTTCTTCTACTCCCAAGCTTACAGAAATTTCTTTGTAAAAAAGTATTGAGAATAAATAATTTTCTTTCAAGTATTGAAGTACTGAGTGACATTTAAATTCTTCAACATTCTGGAAAACAAGATTTTAGGGCAGACAATATTTTTGATCTTCCCTTCGTTTGTTAAAAAACAACCTGTTACACACGTGACACAGGATCTAGTCAGCCTGAGCTGGGTTCAATTCTGTTGCTGTCAACGTGTCGCAGCACTGGGAAGAAATCAGCTCGTGGTGAGAAGAGAGCAGATTTAAAATAAACCCCAGCAAAACAGAAATAGTAAGAAAGAACTAAATGATTAGAACTCTTCAACCGTGCGGACAGCCACGCTTCTCGCTGTCTCCTCTGCTGTCCCTGGTCAAATCAACTTTGGTTTTGTCCTCTTTACAGGACCTTAAAGTTCAGTGCAAGGGCCATGCACCAGAGCATTAGAGCTTAGCTTCAGCTGAGGTAAGTGAGAACTGGGCACCAAAACAGCCTTGGTGAACCTGGATCCTGAGGGAGAGACATGAACATTTTCTACCAGCCGGTTAAACTCATCTATGCAGAACCTTTTGGAGGTCCATCACAGATTGTGCAACAAACTTCCAGAGAAACTAAACAGCATCATCTTCTGCTCCAAAGCCAGCGCGCACTTCAACTTGTCTTCACTAATACCCACCGGGTTCGTATTACTGAGAGCTTGCCAAATCAAAACACTTGAATGCACAACCCGTTTCCCCTAAGGAGCGCAAGAACAAACCACGCACAACGGACAGACGTCACATCCCTTAACCCAGTGCAGGGAAGAGTTCAGACACTGTTACATGCACAGAAACTTCAGAATCTGTACAGCAGGCAAACGCTTTCCAACTCAGCAAAACTCAGGTTTGCTCGAGCTCCTTCCCATTCCCTTTTCTCTGGCTTACTTCAGCTGTCAGACCATTGTCTCCTTCCTCTCTCCTCTCAGCAACAGACAATCTGGCTTAGCAATGAAAATTGGACAATATTAATCCTTAACACCAAATCTGAGGTCCTTTCTCAAAAGCACGCTGTGATGGAGAACGCAAGCCACCATCATCAAAACACTAGATCATTTTAAAGATCATGCTAAAGCAAACAGAACATGGAAGGTACCTCCATCCTGCTGCATGAACTGGGGGTGTTGGTGGACGAGAAGTTCAACATGAGCCGGCAATGTGTCCTTGCAGCCCAGAAACCAACGGCATCCTGGGCTGCATCCCCAGCAGCGTGGGCAGCAGGGCGAGGGAGGGAATTCTGCCCCTCTACAAGGGGTAATCGTTTCACAGTAGAGGGAGGTAGATTTAGATTAGATAGAAGGAAGAAATTTTTTACACTGAGGATGGTGGAACACTGTCCCAGGTTGCCCAGAGAGGCGGTGGATGCCCCATCCCTGGAAACATTCCAGGCCAGGTTGGCCGGGGCTCTGAGCAACCTGATGTGGTTGGAGATGTCCCTGCTCCTGGCAGGGGGGTTGGGCTGGGTGGCCTTTAACAGTCCCTTCCCACGCAAACCATTCTCCAAATCCACGATTTTCTCCGTCATACTCTCGCTCTTATCTTAACTGAGGAACACATGCAGTTATTTGAAGATGGTTAGTGACATCCATCAGCAGGTCACATTTGCCTGTATATACGGCAACAACACAATTCTTCAAAGGAAACACACTGGGATTGATGACAGTTTGCAGAATGAGGCTGTAGATGTAGGGAAAACCATAGACAATGGATTTCTTGACCTTGTCTTACTACTTTGAGAAATTTCAAATGAGCCCAAATTAACTTCAAGCTGCCAAACTTTTCACACAGAGGTCAGAGAGAGGAGGGAGTACCTCATCTACTCTCAATGTTACCCTCATGGGGAAGTTTACCGTTAAGTCACACTCCAGCACTAGATATTTCTCCTGGCTGGAGAGGAAAAAAAAAGCAAATGCTCACGGCTGAAGAAAGAACAATTCAGTAAAGAAGTAAAAATACTGGATTAGAAGTGGAAAAGCTTGTTTCTTTGATTTGAAGCTCTTTCTCAGGCTGAATCATTTCTTTTGCTCCAACTTCTGGTTTGCTTAACCCATCTGAACCAACTAGCAGTTTCATCATCAGTTTGATGAGCCAAAATCAGAAGACATCTTTAGAGAAAGACACCCTTTAAGAGCTAAAAGTCAGCAAAAATAAGATGGTGCTACGAACATCCAGTCTTTCTGCAGGCTATTTGAGTGGATCCAGCAGCTTTCTTAAAGGGTAATAACATTTATTGCATTTCCTGATTTCTAAGAGAGAACACATGCTGCTATTTTCCTCTCATTCCCACAGCAGCATTATTCCCACAAGATACCAATCCCAAAAGCCATCTCACACCACCCCTATTCCTCACGCACAGAGGAATGAGCTCCTTTGGGCAAAGGACCATCATCTTGGCTCTGTGTTACACCAGCTAAAGGCAAGAATATGCAGCACACTCTTGCACCAGGGAAAACAGAGTAGGTAGCAGCCTACGAGACCAACTGGTTGTCAAGAACTTGCCCACCTGGCTTTAAAAAATCAACAGGAAGCCACCTGCTTAGTTCACACTTCCATATACAAATCCTGTTATGATAGGATCAAAAAAAAAATGTACTTTTTCTTGTTTTGAACTACTGCACTGGAATTTTATTTTTTTTTTTTTTCAAGAAAGCTCTTTGATCCACAAATATTTTTAAAAGGACAAACAAAACAAAGCTGTCCTATAAAAGCCCAGGCCCACGACAAGGGCTGTTTGGGAGGAAGGGATTACACATGACAAAAACAAGAGCAACTTTATTCTCTAGTACTCAGAGCCCATATTCTTAGGTCCTGGCGTGATATTCTCTCAGAGTATACACAGAGTTAAAGAGGAAAAAAAAAACCAAAAACAAAAACCACAAGTAGGATTTGCTGTGTGCACCCAGTGCACCTAGTTAAGCAGCTATGCCAAACGTGATTGTTCCTGACACGGTTACACTGCGTTAACCCTATTTATGCACCCCACGTGTACAAGTGGTTCTGCTGGATCAGGATCACGTATTTATGCAATTTCATTTAGAGCTGGATTTCCTCCCTCTTGATTTTTTTTTTTTTTTTTAAACTTCCAATGAAGAATTCCACTGGGGAACCATCTTTTCAGGATAAGATATCACACAGTATAGAGATGACAAGATTCAGCATATAGATGCCAAAAGCCAGTACTGAATTGAGTACAACCAAGTCTTTTACCAACACAGACCTGCATCTTACTTCATATATTTTCCCCAATTACTTCATTACCCCATTTATAGATGTCAGCTTTGTTCATCCAGTGCCTCGGGACTGGATACGACCCACTGAGCAGTCTCAGTATATTTAAATGACAAAAAGCTATCAGTTGTTCCGATTAAAGACCCACTCAGTCTCCATAGAAGCCATGACAGCAATCCTCTCCTTTAAACCTGAGGGTTTTTCTTTTTTTTTCCAATTCAGAAAACAGAACTACAATGGTAACAAAGTTCTCTTCAGGCTTTTCCTCTTGGAAATCGTTCACAACCTCAAAACTCCCACAATGTAAAAAGCAAGGGCAGCAAAAATACACCTCCAAAAATGCAGTGCAGCTTTCACACAAAGTGTAGTTAAAAAATGACTAAGTTTTCTTGATATATGAATTTGTGGGTAAACCATTCATCAATGACCTGTTTACCTGTGCAGCAGAGTCCCTCAAGCCGAGGGCCATGTCATTCCCCTTTGACTGATTAATTAGCCAATCAAGGGGTATTTTTCACTGTGAGTCATGATGGTTTATTCCAGCTAATGCAGGGTCTCTAATGGTAACACATTAAAGCCAACTCGGCTCTTTAAGCCTATCAAAGTGACCAAAAGGGAAGGAGAGAAGATAAATCAAAAGAGCTCCCCCCAGTTTTGTTTCTGTTCCTAACAACCCCCCCAAGGAACTAAAGCTAGAGGCAAGACTCTTCTCCAATGAAGAGAGAAGAAAAAGCACCATTTCTCTCAGATCAGGAGATGTCTCCTCCTCTCCCTCTCTGCTGGTATCTGAACAGCAATAATTTATCCTCAGTTGATTAACAAGGTGCTTATAGAACAGGCAAAAAAGCATCAATACTTTGCTCTTCCTCCTTTTATCAAAAGCGCTACTACGACACCATGCTGGTGAAAGTAATTTTTCCCAGTGCTCCTGGAACACTCTTATCTGCATGGAGATAAAAATATGGCCCAAATGAACACGTTGGGCCTAATTCCTTGTTTTTCTGACTTGCTATATAGCATTACAAGTTACCAGCTCAGGGCAACAGCATTTTAGATCTGCTTTAAGTGTCTCTGAGCTACCAGATTTGCTCTGACTGCACCACCCACGTACACTGAAGGTGTACTGTCACGCTGTCCTCCTTGAGAGTTTGTGTCACCAACCTGTACTGGCTGCCCCTCAAGCACGGCAAAGGCCTTGTACTGCTAACCACTGCCAGAATCTAGTTTTGAGGAGGTTTTTTTCATCTTTTTTTCTTTTTAGGAAATAATCCGTCTGTCTGTTAAGAGTCCAGCAGAGTAAAACTGGAGAGGCCGAAGAAGTTAACCATAGCATCAGTTTACTACATTCAGGAGTGCCTGTTGTGACAGGACAAGTAATAGTTTCAAAACAGAGTGAGGTAGATTTAGATTAAATATTAGGAAAAAATTTTTACACTGAGGGCAGTGGAACACTGTCCCAGGTTGCCCAGAGAGGCGGTGGATGCCCCATCCCTGGAAACATTCCAGGCCAGGTTGGCCGGGGCTCTGAGCAACCTGATGTGGTTGGAGATGTCCCTGCTCCTGGCAGGGGGGTTGGACTGGGTGGGCTTTGAAGGTCCCTCCCAACCCAAACCATTCTGTGATTTACTACAGAAGTAGTTAAAAGCCTCTGCTAATGGTAATTATAATTTAACTCAAGGGCTCATAAAGAAAAAACAAAACAGGTGAGCACAAAAACGTAATGTTATCCACTAATCCTCTAACAAATGGTGTCCTAATGAGATCCTCTAATGCTGCAGAACACAGCGAGCTCCCATCGAAGTCACGGAGAACTCAACCACGTAAGCTGAGTGTTACCATTTCCTAGCTCATGCATCCAAAAACGTGTAGTGCGTAAGCCATACTGGTGAAAGGAACAGTGAACGAGAGGCTGGTAGAAACCTTTCTAATCAGAAGCAGGTTCCTGGGGATAAACTCCAAATGTGTAAGAGCACCATTATACTGTCTTGCAGACTGTCACCAGGTCACCAGCTTCTTCCCACTAAGCAACATTTTTAAAAAAAAGCTTTTTTAAAATGCAGCCTTCACAAGAACTCAATAGGTCAAGAGGGTTGAGCACGACATGCTTATAACAACATATTCAGAAGATAACTTTTTGGATAGGATCTGTGCCTCATCACTATGAAGGGAGCAGAAGAAGATGCCTAGATCTTCTACCAATAAAGTCAGATGTGATTAAATCCCACCTTGTGTTACCTATGTTTTCGTTTGCCTGGATTCTTGGTAAAACATTAAATTCCCCCCTCCCAGTGACACGCAACACCTTACATGCTTCTGGGCTGAAATGGCCAAATCCTATATAGGAATAAACACCGTGCAGCTCTCAATTTTAACCCCAAATCTGACAAACTCTGCAGCTTGGGGATAATTAAACATGTAGGCATAAGATACTGTGGGCCTCAAAAAATGCAATTATTCTCTCTGACAATAAAATAATAAAAAAGAAGGAAATATGTTAAAGACACTATCTCAGTGTTTTCCTATCGTCTTCCTCCGGAACATGCTGACAGCAATTACATTTTTACCCTGATTTCTTAAGGAAGCAAAGTTTCCACAATCATTCTGCCCAGACATTTGTGTACATCACGCACTCCTTTCTGTCCAGCAACTTTTTAATCAAACCTAGCAGAAGCTTAGAGATTTCAACGATATTAAGACTCTAAAATGTTTCATGACAACAGGCAGCCGGACAGAGAAGGCCAACGGATCGGCATGCACACGGATAGGGATTTCAGCATGAGCTCATCTCCTTCAGTCACACAAAATTCAAACAGAACACAACCACAGGAAACCAAGCTTCGGTACCGGAGCCGCTCACAGAGTGACTTGTTGGGAGATGTTGCACTTAAACCAATTCATTTTTGCCCGTTCCAATGGGTCTAAAAGCGTTAAATTCTTTTTTTTTTCTTGGCATCACTTACTGAGGAGCTGGGATTTCCCTTAGGAGACCCTTCCAGTGCCCTGCTGACATCACTGCGAGGAAGCCTGCCCAAGAGTAAGCTCGTGTCTTCCTTTTTCTAATTGAAGTTCTCACCCCCAGTACCATTCTTGGCTTTTGCCTACCCTGATTACTATCCCTTCCCTTCCTCTGTGGCTCCCTCCCATCGACCCCCAGATATTTATAGGCAGAGAGGTCACCTTTTTCTGCCTCTTTTCTGAGATGAACATATCCAGTTCCTCCACTCTCTCCTTCTAGGACATGCCCTCTAACCCTGTCGCCCATTTTACTAAATCCTTTTGGACTCTCTCCAGGTTTTTGATGTCCTTTTTCTGTTCTGCTTCTCAGTACCAAATACCTCACGCTAGCTGTGGTAGAACGGTGAAAAACTGAAGTTAATTTTTAACTAATTTTTCTCTTCTGTAGTTTTTTATTCCCCCAACAGTGCTGAAAAAAAAGGAACAGAAAATGAATTTATACGCTACCTCTGCAACAGAGACTTTTGTCACAGGTAAAAGAACTCAGACTAAATTTGCAACTTGCCTAAAAGTCTAAATTGTGAAACGCACAAACATCAATATCTTGATTGGTATTTTGCAGAGAGAATGGTGAGGTGAAGGGAAATACATCAGTTTACCCACAACTTCAGTGAGCCCACGGCAGAGCCAGACTTTAATGGATTTTCAGTTATGTCCCTTAAGATTAGCCAACATGCTTTTCTGATAAGTGCTGGGAAATGTAAGTCAGTTGAGGAAGTTCTGCAAAATGTGTCAGAAGACAATTTCCTGATTCAAAAAAAAAAAAAAAAAAAAAA
>WHYT01016006.1:64742-82636 GCA_009806455.1 Tetrax tetrax
TTTTTTTTTTTTTTTTTTTTTTTTTTTTTTTTTTTTTTTTTTCTTTTTTTTTTTTTTTTAAATAAAGGTCCCTGTGTAGTTTATTAAGGAGGTTTTAGTTCCACACACAATTTATCAAAAATAATATTTTTTTAAAAAAGTAGTGTTATGTTTAACATTCAGGAGAATTAAAGGTTACACGTGCCTCTGATTAGTAACATGTATCCCAGCACCACCAAAACAATAACCTAAACCAGTATCTCGGTCTTACTACTACTAGAGAAGCTCCTTTCCACCCTTAGGGGCAAACAGCATTTCCTTCCGTGCCCTTTGCAATTCCACACTTTTGCAATCTTCACAATCCTCTGGTCAACTCTCTCTTCCTTTGATAAGGCAGGTAATCCAAATTTCAACATCTCCACTTACTGCAGTAGTGTTAGTGTGAAAAAAAAGAGAAAAGATCTGTTAGCCTAGGCTACCACGAGAGTTAAAGGTGAGTCTGAGATCAGCTCTATGGTTAAGACAGCTCAGACTAAGCTAGCACAAAATATCTGCTAAAGACTACTCCACAGGTCAAGATCATAAAATGATTGCTAATGACTATACTAGAAAAGACTGAACATGACTAACTGGAGCGGTGTCTCTCTGCATGATTTGTTGAGACATGATTTGTTGCAGCAGCAGTCCAGCGGTGACGTACTTTTGACAAATACTTCAGAAGAGCGGCGATTACCTTGCTGGTAAAGAGAACACATCGCTTAGCTTCGAGCCCTTCCACCAGTTTCCACGTGATTCCAAAACGTTCCCATCTTCTGCTCCTTAAGTGATGAGTTTCATCCATCCACTGAATTTTGCGACAGGCTTAAAATGGGGAAGATAGTCAAAACTCAATTGGACAACGTCCTGAGCAACTTGCCGTTGCCGACCCTACTTTGAGCAGGGTGGTTGATCTGGAGACCTCCAGAGGTTTTCTCCAATCTCAGTAATTCTGTGATTCTACGAAAAGCAGTTGCTGCATCTTTACATCAAGTTATACCCAAGATGGTTCTGATCCTGGACTGAAACAATTAGAAATACAGGAAATAAAATTATGCTGAATATCTTTGCCAAAAGATCAAGAATGGAATGCCAAATCTATTGTGAGCTGAGGATAGGTCATTCAGTCCAACCCAAATCTGTACTGAAAGCTTCTCAAACTGTACCTCTGAAAAAAGAAGAGGAATTTTCTACCTCAGAAAGGGCCTTCAAGACAGGACTTCAAGCTACAGAATTAATATAAACAGGCACTTCCATGTATCACCTCAGCTGCAAGGACAGGTGGGGACCTGCAATCAGAGCTGCAATTAAGAGAGACCGCAGCCTACCACAGCCTGAAGGCATACCCCAGGGCTCTCATGGACACCAGGACTCTTCCTACGTTATCTCTACAGAGGAACAGATACGAACAACTCACTTCCAGGAGAATGACAGCAGTGTCCTGCTCCTGGAGTGCACGCTCTGCCCCACCATGGAAATGCCCAGAGCCTAGGGATTTCAACGCAGAACGCAAACACACACAGAGAACAGTAGTGCAAGTCATCACAGGGCAGTTCCATTTGTGCCGCCTTAAGGACCAGGCTCTGGAATGTGATGGAAAGGGATCACGAGAGTTCATGGGTGCAAGGAAATGAAATGGCTCAGAGCTGGAGGGCCTGAGCAATGCATTTTTGTTCTGTGCAAACTCCACAGATCTCTGATCCATGAAGAAAAAGAGAGGGGGGAAAAAAAAAAAAAGCAAAGCAATTGTGCTGCCTCTGGCTTTGTCTCCCTGTGGCTGCGCAGCAGCAGACAGTAGCCAGAAGAGGACAATGCAGCTCCAAATTACATTACCTCCTGCCTGTATTTGCATGTGGAAATGTGGGTGCTTAACAGGGAACAGTCTGTGACTTTTTGCCAGAACCTTAAATCATTAGCTTAAGTGTTCAGTGAGGGGAAAAAGGAAATCTGCACAGTAGCCATCAGCCAACTACTGCATCGGTCACGGAATTAGCAAAAAACCTTCACAAGCAATCATAAATGCACATGATCTGCAGTGTTTATCAACAAAAGGACAAATGCTCCGCAGAATTAAGTCCCAGAAGAATCAACAGCACTTTCCAAACTTATCTTGAGTTTCAAAAGATGCAGGACATGCAGAGAAAACAAGACCAGCTATTTGAGACAACTCACAGGTGGGGAAAATCTACTCCCTTAACTGTTGATTTGCATTAAATCCCAGCCTGTCTTGCTTCATGTTGATCTGACAGCAAGGTAGCTAAGAAGGAGATCCATGGCTTGCTTAGGTGATCAGAAGGGTTCGTCAAGGAGGCTCCAACGGTGCAAGCTTACCTATAGCATTTGAGACCTCTAACAGCTCTCACGGACTTGAAGTCCCCAAATGCTTATTTCAAGACAGTAATAAGTTAAGATGGGTTCTGTTGTGCCTGATGGCCTCCTCCCAAGCTCTTACCTTTCAAGCCAAACCATGTGACTTGTAACAAAGGTTCATACTGTTTCTCACAGTGGCAGACAAGACAGGACAGTTCTTAATTTGTTTAAATTTCATCTAATCTCCCGGTTTAATTAACTGCAACTGTATTTTTGTGTTTTAGAGAAAGGTACTCAGAAAAAACAGACAACACTTTTCTCTGTCCTACCAATAACTTTAAAACCTACAGCATATTCACGGAAATTATAACACTACACGGGACAACCGCGAGACCAAATCCTTCAAACTGTTCAATTCAAGACACTCCATTTAAGAGTTCTTTTTCCAGTGAAGAATCCCCAGTGGATCACTATTTGGTCTTCACAAGCTTCCTTGTTATTCTGTCTAACTTTTACACAGCTACAAACCTAGGAAATGCTAGTACAAACCTTGATCTCATTACACAAAGTTGGGGGAAAGTCTTCTCCTTGAGTATTTATTGGTGCTGGAGCCATCTTTGAATCCTTTGTTCAAAGATGAGCAAGCCTTTGTAGGTGTTCAGTCTTTCACAAGGACAGTTTGCTGAGGCTGGCCAGTTGCTGCCAAATGCCAATTTTCAATTTTTTTTTTTTAATATTTATGGAACTTTCAAATCAAGAAAAATGTACTTTGCCAGGTAAATTGCCTAATGAGTGTAATATTAAAATAATGAAGATTCATAACGAACTCCAAAGAACCTACATTGCAATAATTCATAAAAATATGCATTAAATTCACTCTTAATGGTCCAGAGCACAGCCCTCCACCTGCAGCCTTCACACAGAAGGAACAGTAAGTTCACAGACAGAAGACCTCTTGCTTCTGATGAGCATGTGGTAATCTCAGTAGCAGAAAGACACTTAAACATGGTTTTGTTACAAGGGAAAATATGCAAAGAAACCATCGAAAGGTGAAATCTCTCGTTTACCTGGGTCTTCATACTCTTCTGTCGCTTCCCAAATATGCAGGACAGGTCATCTTCACTGCGCGAAGAGAGATCCTTACCTGAAAGGAGTAAGGGAAGGAAAAATAAAACCACAACCTTTACATCTGGTGATGATAGGTACGTTTTGATAACACAAGCTGTGACCCATGGAGGTAGAGAAATTTATTTTGGAGGCAAAAAAGGATCAAGAGGAGAACATTAAAGACACTGAATGAAGGTTGACCATGGCTCCAACATACAAGGGGAGGGAAAGGCTGGTGAGGAGACAACCACAAGGAGATATATAACAACAGCTTGTTTTCCCCCACCTGATGCTGCATCTGTCATAGCAAGATGAGGGAAACAGCCTGCACTATGCTAAAGGAAAAGAAGAGTTGTAACCTCCTGCACACAAGAAAAGTTCAAGGAGAAGCTGCACATCTTGGGATTCTGACCAGAATTTCTGATCTCTGACAGAATTAGGGAGTTATATTCCTTTCCTCTATGCAGTGAAAAAAACCAAACCCATCTTTACTCAGTGGGGGCTTTTCTTCGATTCATGAAATTGCTGCTGAAAAGCAAAACCTCCATCTCTGCAACACACTGAAATATTCCAACTTAAAATAATCTCAAAGGTGAAGCAAAGACTTCCATGAGTTCCAGTAGGACTGTTATTCCCATCTGACTATTGTGTGGCTAGCTGAATATCATCAGGGGAAGCAAAAGGGTGTGATGTGCTATACTGAGATACCGGGAAAAGTTTAGTCGATTCCCTAGTGCATGCAGAAGCCTCTGAGTTGTCCCCAGCCTGGCTCAGAAAATTCTTTTTAAAAAGTCAGCAAAAGCTAAAGAAACAAAACTAGTCTAAACAGGCAAAGTGACAGCACTCAAGAGTCTGCTGGGGTCTTATCTTACTCCACCTGATTGTCTGATTTCAAAACCACTGACCTCAACATGAAACTAAATACTCATAATAAGGGACACAAAAATAAATCTGACTATTCCACCTGTTTCTTTTTCTCGGGATCCTTAAGAGCCCACAGAGGGTACACGCAGACACACCAACCTAGAAGAGAAAGTGATACCCAACTTTCTGGTGTCTCGCTGCGATGTCCTTTCCCAAGCAAGCTGGATGGGTTTGGTGGCTGCTTTCAGCTTTGTCTTTTGGCTGAGGCTTGGAACATGAGACTTATATTCCTGCTGCTCCTCCTCTCACCTTACACTTTCTTTCCCTCCCTTGCCGTCTCCGTATCCTCCCTCTTTTTGCATTCTCTAGTAGAAAACCAACTTAGGTGACAGCCCAAATCTTTCGCAGCACTCACAGTGCAGCACCTACTAGAAAAGCAGTTGAAATCACTGTCATAATCTCATACTGGTGTGTATTTCCCAGATCCAAGGCTGGCTGCTAAGGCTGTGTGCGGTGCCTATATTCCTCCAGCAGCGAGGCTACAAAACAGCACCAGAAACGGAAGCTGCATTTTCTGTCCTCAGTGCTCCCTTCTCCCGCTTTTGTGTAAGCTCCTCTTGTTTAGTCTAAAAGGAAGCAGGATTGGACTTGAACATCCAGGACCACAACAACGCTAGCCTTTCTCAAATAACTTTTCCTCTTTTCCTGAAAAAGGACAATTCCCCTGTTTTAAACCAAAGAGGGCACAATGAAACAGAGGCCTGCCTTAAAGAAACACCGCAGCCAAACAACTAAGGGATATTGTTAATATTAAAGCCTTGCTCCGTATTTTACATGCCCAAAAGACACTTCTTTTTTCTCTGTATTTAATAAAAAGTTAAATCCAAAACAAAATAAATCCTACCTCAAACAGGCCATGGCCTCTGTACTTGCAAGCCCTGAACCAATTTAATTGTTTAATGTTGTGATGTGGCAGGGTCATGTTAACACATTTGACTTCTGGGCCAAAATATTTAATCAAATATCTCAAACCCCAACACCAGAATTTGGCCTCCATTCAGACATCAATTACCTCTGGGTTAGCAGAGGCACTGGTTTTCAGAAAACATTACACAGAGCTTTAAGTACAACAAATTAGCCATTAGTGGAAATCAATCCTACTCACACACTGAAATACAGATGTATACACACACACCATGTGCACAAGGGTGTGTGAAAGAGGAACGTAACCAACACAGAAACAGAGCAAGGGGTAGAACAGCGGTCAAAAGCCAAAACCAGAGATGGCTGAAATAATGTCATCGCTCTAGGAAAGAAAATAATCGCTAAACTCCTTGTTCTTGATATAATTTTTGTGGCCACCAACTGCTGTTCTAATTTATCCAATAAAGCATCTGAAAGAGGGCTTTCCTCTTCCTGCACTCAGGTTTAATCTGATGGCTGATCTTACCCACATGATCTCTTAGCAGTGGCTACTGGAGATTGCAGAGGATAGCGCGGTGCAGATGTCCAAGTAACTCTGTTATCACCTTTGCCTTTCCCTCCCACGCTCTGCCCACGCACAGATCACTCAGAATATTCACTGTTCCTTTATTCAGCCAATGGTTCCTTCAAAGAAATTGTTTTATTCAATAATATCAGCCCAAAGCCATTCAAAATTGTCAAAATAAAGAGGAACGGGGTATTATAGCTTACAGTAAGTTGCTGCAGGGGGTATTGCTAAACCAAGACTTTACTTGCCAAATTTAGACCTCACAAGGCAACAGATCACCTTCACATGTTTTTTTTTTCCTAATCTTGGCTAGAGCTTATGAAACAACAAAACTCCTCTTACCTTTTGCAAACTTCACATAATGAACACGTTTCTTGGAAGATTTTGATTTTTCTTCAAGACTGAATGTCTTCTTCTGATTATTCACTGAGGACTCTAAAAAAAAACCAAACAAAAACAAACAGGTTTGAACGCTGTTAGAGGCACTCTAACCACCAAATTGAAATATCAGTGTATTTGACTTTCTGTCTCAAAACCAAGTCTCAACAACTTATCACTACATTACCGAAGGAAGCACGGTAAGTTTTGTCTGAGACATGTTACTGCTTGATTTTTTTTTGCCACATTCCCTCCCCTTCCCATTTCCAATCTAATGTCATTTGAAAAGGTAGATACAGGTATTCCAGCTCAAAGGCAAAGTCTAATTGAACACCACTTAACACCACACTTAACATCAACTATGGAAGAAAAGAATAACAGGTGAGGGTTTATTGTGCTGCTTGTTACAAAGTATCTCCAGTGCCAGACCCTGAAAAAGATTTAAGAAATAGTACAAAAGAAAATACTGAACTTGACTGGGTAGAAAGAAAAAGGGAAAAAAAAAAAAAACACAATCACACAGACAAGCTTTCCACTTCTAACACTACACGACACGCCTCTATCTGGATATAGCGTGATACATCTGTGTAAGGAAATTAAACAGTGGCAGAGCTTTTCTGTCCCTGAGGTCAGCTAGAACAATTTGCCACATCCATATTATTTAATTTTTCTAGCTTCCAGAAGAGGGGCTGCATCTAAACTGTCCACTGGGAATAGTCTCTGGGTTTGGCTAAGTCCCAGATTCACTCAGGAGTTGTTTGGGAGAACGTCAGCTTGTTGCAGGTCAAAGCCATGTGAAGGATTAGTGTAACTATTTAACAGCAGAGATACCAAGTTCCTGTGCTGTGGCAGGTTATTTTTCTGGTACAGACAAACTCTTTGCATCCACAGAGTCTGTTAATTTACAAGATATTCTCAGAAGGAGGTAACCCGCTGCCTGGTTAATAACTACTTTATTAGTCTTGTCCTGAAAACAAACAGGCAGCACAGGATTCTCTGCTCTGTAACTCTAGAAAAGGCTACTCTGGTGAGTACTCTGGTGAGATGTTTTTTTTTTTTCCTCCCAGTGGCAACTGGGATGGGTAGGGAAATCAACCCACACCCCGAGGGCCCAGTTGAGTCACCTTTCTCATACGATCCCACCCCTGAAAGCTCTGCAGACCAAGCTTTTCTGACACTGGAATTACAGCACTTCGCTGTTTGATCGGTAGTGACACCTGATGAGAGAGTCATTGACCTAAAAATGAAATCCGCAACCTGCACTGGGAGGGCTGACTACCAGAGAGCAGCCTGAGATCTACACTTCCATCCACACACCAAGCCCTAACGAGAAGAAGAAGGACTAACAAACCCAGTTTCAGATAGAGTTTGCAGTCAGCCTGAAAATACTCCCCAAAAAGGGTCTACGGGGAAAATAAGCATCACAACTAAAATATCCTGACCAGAGATGAGGCACTGTCAAGTCTGTTCTCCAATCCACTTGTTCCGAAGGGAACATTACACAGCAAGGGATTTCCACAGGGTTTCCTCCTCCACCTTATTCTTACAGCTGGAGGGGCAGCAGCACCGCCTTGTGCCTTCACGGAGGAATTTCACTACGGAAACGTGCCGGCACTTGCAATGGACAGGTCGATACATCCCTGCGTCTTCTAGCGACTGGTAAATCCTCTGACAAATTGAGCAAGCACTGCAGGAATAAGAATGTGCTTTGGAAAGCAATTTAGTCACGGCAATAAAACCACGTGTCATTTCTACAGCAAATCTGATGCAGATGAATATTCCAAAGCACGTTACAGACTCGGTCAGCACGTTGCTGCTCCATTTTATGAAAGGGAAAGAGACACAGTCATCATCACTTCTTATCCCACCAAGAGTCAGGAATGAAAACTCCTGACTAGGTGCTCAGCTAGGAAAAAAAGAAAAGAAAGCTAAAACATTGTACATCAATTTGAATATTGGCATACTAAGCACCACAGGGGCCTTCCTTCCCAATCTCTAACTGCAATCCAGCTCTGGCAACTACACCAGTTCTTTAAGAACAATGAAGTTTTTCAGCTGACTTTTAATGCAATTTGAAACTGGATGATGGCCAATAATGCAACATTTGATCCTGCAGCACAGCTGCAGGCAGAGTTATATGGATGAGTTAAACAATTGCCAAAAAAAAACAAATTTAAGAGCAATGTTTGCAGTCTGCAAATCACCAAATGTGATTCTGACTGGGAATTTTCAACGTGCACCCAAACTCGTCCTCAGCGATCAAACACTCCTAAAAAGACCAAGGAAAAATAACAGAGTAAACTAGGGAGAAATAGGGCTTTCAGGGGCCACTTTGCATAAGTACAGATGACCCAGGGACTACTGCACAGATTTAGGAACAAGACAGCCTTGCTCAATGAACCTGCCTCTGTGCTGACTCATTGTGTCCTTAGGCAAGTTGTTTCAGCTCTCTGCTCACCAGCTTGCAGGTTTCCCACCAGTTCCACCTAACTGATCTTCCCATGGCTCAAGTTGGAACTTGGGTAGGATTTAGTTATAAAGGTAGAAAGGAACTTTTGGAATTTCCCTACAAGATGCTATTCTACCTCTTGAGGAGTTTAACTACAGCACCTAGCACTCTGTGGCCTCAGACCATGATGAGGGTTCCAATGCACAAGGATAACTTAAAGAGGAATTAAAAAAACTGCATTAGGTTCAGAATTTTAATCCTCGTTTTATAAGATTAGAAGCCAAGTTTAATCCTTCTTGCTAACTGACTTCCCTCCTCCTCTTTCTACTTTTCCTCTCCTAGAAAACCTCCTGTGCTCAAATGTTAAGAATGAATGAATGAACAGTTGCTAAATTCACCAAGCTGGCAATTCTGCTGCTAGCAGCACATGGACAGGCTGCTGCGTCCTGACAGAAGCCCTTGGTTTAACACCACTCCACAGAGAGTCGTTTAGATCTTTGTTTAGAGAGTTTAAACTTGAGAGACATCAGCCTAAGTAAAGCAGAGATGATAAACTAATTGATGTGTACAATTCTTTCTGTAAGCTCACACCCAGCAGTTCTGCATAACTTCATTTTTACAAACCAAGGTCAAACTGTACAAAGCTTTTCAAAATTAAGAGACTTTATAAATAGCCCTTTTGGGAAAGTTGTGGTTTCCCCACTTGTGTGCTCTACATCAGGGCTACAAAAATAATATTTTACTACACTCAAAAAAACCCCGCGCATAACTCTGAGTCAAAAGCTAGCAAGGAGCTCTCTGAGGACAGAAAAAGTAGGTATTTAAGAAACCATCAGAGCATGGAAGCCAGGTGTGACAGTTCATTAGTAAAAGGACAGCAAGCACACTGCAATGGTGAGTGATTCTGTTGTGAGCCTTCATACTGGCTCTGGCTGCTTTATTAAAAAACAAGCACTGCTGCAGTGCATCCCAGGAAAAGGTCCCCCATGTCACGGTCCTGGATAAAATGAACAAGTCCAAAATTTTATCTGCTTTTCCCAACAAAAAGCCTTTACTAGAGGACTGACTGAGAGCAAAACAAACCCACTGAAATCTACACATTCAGGCAGATGAACTTGAGCATGGTCACATATGGCAACACGTCCTTAGGCTCCCACTGATTTTGGGGGAGAAGGGGAAGCAGGAGGAGTTTTCAGCCTCAGCAAGGAGACTATTAGCAGCCCAAAGGATTAGGCCTCAGCTAGTCTTTTAAGACAAAGAATGGAATCTCTGCTAAGCTTCCAGCATCTGATTGAGCAAAGCATGAACCTACCTGTTTCACCCTGTCCATGGCAACCATTCAGTTCAGCCAGAAGCTGGTTGAAGTCATCCTGATGAGCAATCCAGTTGTCCTGTAAATATCACCCACATGAATACAAGGCAAAAGTTTTCAGAACTAACAGAAGCTTTGCTAAAACAGATACTAAGACTCTGCACTCTAAGAAATAACTTAATTGCATATACCCAGTCCTTGTTGGTGGGAGGGACCCTCAGAAGCTCCACAGGTGGCAAGGCCAACAATAGCTCACTACAGTCACTGCAAAGTGTAGAAGTGATAAGGGTTGTGCTGTAAGTCCGTAAACAATACGGAGCTGCTGGTGGCTCTGCGTGTGCCCCTTTGCGCAAGATGTTTTCAAAAGTAGGCAGGAAATACTAGTGTGGTATTTTCCAGCAAAGTTATTTAAGATGTTGATTATGAGACAAGCACCTTTAGGATTATATTTTTCTCTGCCTGTGTACCTGAACTCCAGTCAGAAAGGTGACTGTATCAGGAAGAGGGACAGCAGGCATAAAGCTAAGCTGGGCAGAAGATACAGGGAGGAAGCAACTGATCTGCTTGGAAGCAAAAAAAAAACAAAAAAAAAAAAATCCCAGAACTCACTGTAACCCTTTCAAGCCGGTACTTACTCCTAAAACAGAGCAGAACTAAACTTCAGGCCAAGGGTTTCCTCAGAGATGTTTGCAGACGTACATGCTACCACCAGGCACAACAACAGATTTCCCTAACATCTCATTTTAAAGATTGGGCTTCAGCTGAAATGGCAGCCACCTCCTTACCTGGATCCAGTTCTCACCTCGTAATTGACAGTTGCTCCTAACCCCAGCATGTTGTTTTTCACCTGAACCTTGATATGTTCTGTATTTCCTTGTTCCTGAGCCCCAAGACCCTAATGAGGATTTAAGGGTAAAAATGTAAGGATTTTACAGCAGTGACTAAGCAACTACAGCTTTTGTACTGTCAGACAGTTTGCAATGAAATACAGCAGGAAACCACAACTTACTACTTATTTGCTTGCCTGTAACTGAATTCATTCACAGGCATTAGCACAAATGAGATACTAAGTTTTTTTAATTTACTACTTAAGCCTCCAGCAAAGTATTATAAACACTAAAATAGCAACAACATTAAGTAGCTGAGTGATTAACCAGGAAGCCACCTGACATTCCTAGGCAAGTCTAAAGTGTTTACAATTTTAAAACAAGATGCTACACAAAAGGAACATGCCTCTCACCAAAACCACCTCCGTCACCGTAACGGCGGTTAAGACAGATGTCATATAGAACATGCAATACAGAACGGAGTTATTTGGGGGTGAAGCAGGAGGGGAAGGGTCAGACTGCAGCTAGCAGGACATTAAGGACTTCTTTCATCTCATTCGCACTAATAAACTGATGAAGATACTGGAGCAAAGAAATGTTGGGTTTGCTGTCCTAAAAAAAAATAATCATACAAATCTGGGAAGCAATCTCTAGGCCCAGTGTTATCTTTCTTAATTGTATGATCAGGGAAAAACTAAAAGTATTTGGTTTAAAACTTAATTCCGGGTCATCTACCCACTTTTTCCCCCTAATCTGTCACCAGTAACAAGCCACCAGCTAAGAGTATGGCTATAATGGAGAGAAGCCCTGTGGATAGATTCTGGGCATATCCAGCCCTCGCTATTGTGGATCCAGTAGAGTTTATTTGGTCAGTGGGGTGGAAAATTTACCTCAAAACTCCTGCTAACCAAAAATCATGGAAGCGAGCAGGACACTTGGCCACACATCCTGCCACGACCCAATTCCAACACAACTCATAGCAGGCCTAGGTGTAAGCAGCTTAATTCCACTGCACAGATGGGCTTTTGCCCATTAATTTCAAGCTAAGGTTCCATTTGTCTGAGTTTGTAGTGGAACAGAGAGATAAATCCTTTTCATACAGCTATAATTGTTATAAAGGAAAATCTGGAAGCTCAACCATTGTTGTGAAGAAGATGAAGGGGGGGATGATGGACAGAAAACATGAGGCCTTCCCTTCACACCCTGACACAAGCAGTGTTATCTACGGTCAGAGAAGCTGTCTGCCTAAAATACAATCAGGACATTTAACAGCATTTTTTTCTACTCTACTTTATGTATCTATTTTAATCTTATACACATAAAACATCTATGCATAGAGTTTACATTAAAAGACAGTCCTCAAGCTCCACACTCTTTAACAGTCTCATCTAAAGCCTAGTGAAACCAATGCCAGTTCCTTGACTTCAGGTACCACCGCTTGTTCCTGAAATGAGAGGCAGTCAGAAGCCAGATTCACATGTGCTAACCACAAGACAACTGAGGCAACAGTAGGCTGCACTGAGAAATCCAAGAGTAGGCTTATTTTTTTTCAGTTTTAATGCATTCACAGAACTGAGAATGATCTTAATTTTATTCCTGTCAAAAAAAAAAAAAAAAAAAAAAAAAAAAAAAAAGGCCAGGAGAGGAAATCTAAGAGGAGAATTAAATAATTATCACCGGGGGGTTGCGTGCATTCATTTCATTAAACACGCGGACGTGCAGGCCCAAATCTCAGCTTTGCTGAGGCACCTTTGTGGAAGTTAAACTGCTTTTAAGGGGCTGCCGAGGAGTCTGCAGCTTGTCTGCACTGACCTAGAGATTATTCTTAGAAGGCAGTGACCTCACCCTACAGGTACAAGCTGGAGCTGGAAAGGAATACACCTCACGTAACGCTGTGTTTTGGCCACTCAAGGAGAAGATCAGAAGTAAATTTTAAAAATAGGTGAAATATTGAAGCAGGTCCTGGAGTTGATTTAAACTGTATCAAAAGCCAGGGAGAGAATTGAGGGTATAAAGACAATGTAAAGCCTTAAACCATCACCTGGTTTATTGTGCCAACTCCTGCTCTCACTTCGGGACAGAACCTTGTCAAAGAGAGAGGAGAAAAACTGGAAAGAAGGACAAGCACAAGCAAGCAAGGACCCTTGTAACAAACTGTAGAAATCTAACACTGCTCAAACTCTTCAGTGCACTTAAGAGAATAAATCAAATAGAAAGAACATGGTTGTTTTAAACACTGAGACCAAGAGTCCCTTGGCAGTCTTCCACCCTACAGCTACACAACTCTCCTTTATATCATACCTTTCCTTTGGACCAGCCCATCTTTTCCAGCATCTTCTGGCCAAACTTAGATTCATCTTTACTCCAAGCGCTATTTCGTGGATCCACAGACCACTTCTGCCTTCTACGCGCTAGAGCAGGGAGGAAAAAATCAAACAGGCTCTAGTTACACTTCCACAGCGCTCTTCGTATGTAATCAATTCAAGACAAGCTCCTCATTGCAAAAAAAAAAAACCCAGAACTTACACCAGATTAAACATGTTTTGTGGGTTTAATTTTACTAAACCTTACATTGCATAAAAAGGCCAGTGAAAATGTTAATTATTAACGTGAAGAATGCCAAAGTCAAATTGCAAGGATGTTGTCATCCCTAAGGATGGGCTGTAATTCAGGGAAGGCTTTAAGGATTACCATTTAGGTGTACAGGCCTAAATTCCATATTTATTCCAACTCTGTTTTACATCTGGCTTCAACACGAAATCTACAGGGGATGAGCCTTTACGGCTGGCTTTCTCAATTCTGGCCAGTTTTGCTTTTAACCAGAATGCAGAAGCTTTAATATTTGCCTTCATAACACAAACCAAATTAAAAAAAAAAAAAATCAAACAAAAGCGACAAGAGAAACCGAATTACAGAACACAAACCAGTGGGATTTCAGCTTTTGGATTCGCCACAAAATGGTTCATTCGGAAACGGAATAGTCAGCGGAAATTCCTGCAGGTGTTAAGAGATCCGAAGGAAAGTCAAGGCTCTTTTGTCCCGTGCAGATCGCTAAAGAAACTGCAGTCCCCCAGGCCCACATGCGTGCGCTTGCCTCTACCATCAGGAATAACTTCACTGACATCAAGGAAGAAAAGCTAGCAGAGTTAACCAGCGACTTTTAAGCGCGCACCTAAACACACGCGGGAAGACAACCTAAATAAACGAGACAAATAAAGAACGGGAGACAGGAAGATCACAAACTTCATTAAACACGATGGGAAACGGGGGGTCAGAAATGACCGATTAACCCAAGGTCAGTGAGAAGCCACTGCGCTTTCAACATAATCAGGAAGTCATTTTTCCCTAAAGTGCAACCCTTAGGATTGGGACCAGATGGACAGAATATTATCAGGGTGTTTGACCCAGTTTTTGTTTTTTTTTTTTCCCCAGTTTTGTTTCATTCTTAAAGAAGAAGTAATACCGGTGGCTTTTTATAACATACTGCCGAAGCTCTGAAGCTCAAAATTGGCGCTGCGCGGCAGCTCCATAAAAAGTAACAGTCTGATAAAGAAATTCATAAACCCTCCAACAGTCCACAAAAAACATTTTACAGGAGGTTAAATGACCGAGTGCTGCGAGAGGAATCGGCACAGCACTCGCTTGGCTCACTTCTCTGTAGGAAAACGACTTCTTTCCAACAGGCAGCCTTCAGAGAAGCACCTACCAGGAGCCCTGCCCGCGCCGCTAACAAAAAGTGGTGAAGTGCCTCTGTGGATTGGGATTTGGAATGTGTGGATTGGGATTTTGAACCTGCCCAAGCAAATTAGGATTCCCTGCTGCCCCACTGAGAACAAAAAAACCTGGCTCCCTCACTTCACTCATTTACTGTGGTGTTAGAAACACTGACCTAGGAATTGAGGACTATGAACGTGCTTCGCCACCTTCCCTTACTTGAGATGCAAAAAATCTTTAAGGATCCAGGTTTCCAGGGGCTTGTGTGGGGGAATTAATTAACAAACTATCAAGCTGGCAGTAAAAGCAAAGTCCTATATAAACAGGGAACACCTTGGCTGTTGCTTTTGTCCACAGCTGACAGTGAAACAAACAACATAAAGACAATTAAAAGAAGCAATTTACGAGACGTCATTTTTAATTTGTCCGGTTTTTTTAAAATCTCTGGATTAACATCAACTTCCCTTCCCTCGGTCACCAAAAACTGTCCAACGGCTTTCTCAAAATCTAACTATAACAGCATTTTAAGTACGTCCACTTTCTGTTATGCTCTCTGTAACAGCTCCCCAGGGGGAGACTTTGCAAACCCCAAGAAATTAAATTCAGCGCAACTCTTACGGTCGGAAAGCCACCGCGTGCATCGACGGGTTCGTCTGCGCGGAGGTAATCCACCTCAACCCAACGTGCCAATTTAAATCCACTTCCAAACTGAGTCGTTTGATGCAGTTCAATTAACGCCCTCGAAAAGTTAAGTTTTATTAATTTTTTCTGAAGGTCTCTCTGTAGGGAAGCTCTAAGATGTTCTACTCCCAGGAGAACCCTGGTAACATATCACAAGGGCATCTAATGCAGAAATTTCTCAAGCTTGAAGTTTTAAGAGACCTTCCCTTTCCCAGTACTTTCGCTCCAAGCGTTTCAAACCTCTTAACTACCGCTCTGGGATTAATCCTCCCATTTCTGGCAGGTAAACACACTCTCATTTTCCAACGTGGTAAGCTAGATGCAGGAAAATGAAGAAATTTGCTTACATCTTTAGAGAAGTATTTAGGAAAGTCAGGAATAACTTCACGTCACATACAGCAACCATAAAAACAATATTTCCTCTACAAACAAAAACAAAAAAAGACTGTTTAGTCAACAATTCACTAGAAATGTTTGTTCATTGATGACTTCAGAGCTGGAAAGGAAACAACATATTATCTTCCAGCTAAAAAAATTCAGCTCAGAAGTTAACACCAATCTCCTGGGCTCCTCACAAAACGATGCTTAGAGACAGCACTGCAACTCTGGGCAAGCAGCACCATCCAGTGGAGAGAAGCATCCTTTCTTTGGCTGCTTCACTCAGATATTCTGAGATATGAAAAAGATCAATTAGTGAACTCTTTTACCAACCCTAATCCTGTGCCTGGAGTACACGTTGAGCTGTTTCTGGAGCTGTTTAGTCTGGAGAAAAGGAGGCTGAGGGGAGACCTCCTCGTGCTTGACGATCTTAAAGGTCTTTTCCAACCTAAATGATTTTATAACTATCATTTCTGAAAGTTCCCTATCAGTTCCAATCCAAACCCCTGCATATAGCTACAGAAACAATAAAGAGCTTCAATTTCTCCAACAAAAAACCCCAAAAATATACTGCCCACAGAACGCACATTATTTTTAATCCAAGCTATGAAACCCATTTATTAACATATAACTTTTTTTTCCTGAGAAGCACTGATAAGACTGACAGTTAAACAAAGTTTATTAAAAGTTAAAAAAAAAAAAAATTCAAAATAAATTAAAAATAAAAGCTAACTCATTGGCCATTTCTACCATTGATACTTTTTAAAAATTCACACTACGCAAGCACGGAATCATTTTGCTCTTTCTCAGTTTAGTTCCCAGCATCACTAAAGTTTGAAGAACCTCTCGAGATCATCTACTTCAGCTCCCTGCTGAAGCAGGTTGTCCAGGACTACGTCCAGTCTGGGTCTGAGGATCTCCACAGAAAACACTCCACAGCCTCCCTTAGCAACTTGTTGCAGTGTTCGGCTACCCTCATAGTAAAAAAAAAAAAAAAAAAAAAAAAAAAAAAGGAATTTCTTGTGTTTCAGTTTGCACTCACTGCTTCTTGTCCTGTCACTGGGAACCACTGAGAAGTTATTTTAAGTCCCTGAAACACATGTGCTTGCAAAACGGTAGTAAAAACAATTAACTCCCCTCTCCAACTCTTTTTTAAGATGAATATTAGTAAGAGCATCAGAACTTGACCGAGAATCACAAAAAAAAAGTGCTTATGTGTAACACAGCTTCACAATTACACCGAGGGTGGTGGAGCCCTGTCCCAGGTTGCCCGGAGAGGCGGTGGATGCCCCATCCCTGGAAACATTCCAGGCCAGGTTGGCCGGGGCTCTGAGCAACCTGATGTGGTTGGAGATGTCCCTGCTCCTGGCAGGGGGGTTGGACTGGGTGGCCTTGAAGGTCCCTTCCCACCCCAACTACTCCATGACTATTGGTACGGGCAGTATCCGGTCAAAATAATTAACAAATTCTGAAAACAATGGTACCAAAATTTACATCTAAAATAATCAGAACATGACAGATGTAAACGCAATTTTGTTTTCCTCAGTTCACTTCTGTATTTTCCACTGGAAAACATGTTTTCTAATTAGTCATTATGGTTAAGTCCATCTTTCCTGCAGTTAACAAAGTCATTAGACCCTGTCCTCTCACACGAAGGGTGTCCCAACACCAGTAAGCTTACCAAAACCACCTAACAACACTCAGACATAAGTGTATCAGTCCTGTTACATACAGACCCACAGCTGAGAAGTTTAGTTTTTCTACTCCTATACAGTTTCACATTTACTAGAAAAGGCTACTTTACAGGAATGTATCTTTAGCTTGGAAGAGAAGGCAGCAAAAAGGTTTCAGCTCCCACTTTGGCCAGCCTCGCAAGAGCTCTATTTCCTGAACTGAAGAGCTCTTCTCGAGAAAAAGTTACCAGCCAGGATATGCTGGTAGGATATTCAATGTTTTAATCAATTCTTTTAGATATGGAGAGCCCAAATTCTCAATCAGCTCAGAGGTAAGAGTGAAGCTCTGTTTTACTCCAGTATTAGGAAAAGGTTAAAAAAAAAAAAAAAAAGCGTTGGGCTGTGTATGATAAAAGCCTTACACAAGAGGTATAAGACAACCACATGGCCTTACTCTGAGCTCTCCCCGTGAGTCCAGCGGATTTATTTGCCCTTCCTGAAGCACCTGCCTAAAACCCCTTACCTCCCACTCTCGCTTTTCCCAACCCAGAATTCCCCTGCTCTCCGAAGCCCACCCCGTACAGACGAGGGGGCGAACTAAACTCGAACTCCAACCCTTGGTGCGGCCCCTACCTCCACATGGCTCCCCCTGAGCCCTGCCACACAGCAGCTGCGCCCCAGCCCGGCCCCGGCC
>WHYT01016007.1:15846-26377 GCA_009806455.1 Tetrax tetrax
GGCTCTGCACCCCGGGACGCCGAGCAGGGTCTTCCCTCCCGCACCGCAGCGCGATGCTGAGCCCCCACGAGTGGGGGCACTGACACGAGCGGGGGTGCGCGGGGGCGCCCGCCCCCCTCTGATCCCACCAGCCTGAGCCCCGCTCGCTCTGAGCGGAGCCCCCGGCTCTGGCCGCCCTGTCCGATCCCAGTTCCCCCAGTCGGGGTCTGCCGAGGCCATGCTGAAGCTCCGCTTGCTGACGTGGGACGCGAAGGACACGCTGCTGCGGCTGCGGCGGCCCGTGGGAGACAGCTACGCGGCCGAGGCCCGGGCCCACGGGGTGCGGGTGCAGCCGGAGGCCCTCGGTCGCTCGTTCCGGGAGGCGTACGGAGCCCAGAGCCGGCTCTTCCCCAACTACGGCCGGGACCGCGGGCTGAGCTCCCGGCAGTGGTGGGCCGACGTCATCAAGCAGACCTTCAGGCTCTCGGGCGTGAACGAAGACGGAGTCCTGACGCTGATCGCGGAAAACCTCTACCGCGACTTCTGCAGCGCCCGCAACTGGGAGGTGCTGCCGGGAGCCCGCGAGACCCTGAGCCGGTGCTGCCAGCGCGGCTTCCGCATGGGAGTCGTCTCCAACTTCGACAACCGGCTGGAAACCATCCTCTCCCAGTGCAACCTGCGGCACCACTTCGAATTTGTCCTCACCTCCGAGGACGCGGGCTTCGCCAAGCCGGACAGGAGGATCTTCGAGAAAGCCCTGCGCCTCGGCGGGGTCCCGCCGGAGCGGGCGGCTCACGTTGGGGACAGCTACACCCAGGATTACAGGGCAGCGCGAGCCGCGGGCATGCACAGCTTTCTGCTCCAGGCTGCCGGGCAGGGCCAGGAGCCAGAGGTGCCCCCCGAACACATCCTGCCCACGCTCGGCCACCTCCTGCCTCTCATTGAGAAGGGGTAGCTGCGTTTCGGAGGAACAGCACCGCCGCTGAACGGGGAACCAGTCCTGGCGTGGGATTTCTGGGCAGGGAAAAGAAGCGAGCGTTGCTGAGCGCAGGGAGCAGCGCAGAGGGGGTGTTCATGCAATAAACCGTACCCGACGCTCAGCAGTGCTGCTGGTGTCTTTCATCGCTCTGAAAGCGCTACAGAAGGGGGTCAGCGGCGGTGCGTGCCCCCCCAGAGCGGGGCACTGGGCCAAGCACCGCTCCAGAAGGCTCATTCTGGGGGGAGGGACACATCGCACCCCTCTCTTCCTGAGAGGGCCGGGAGGCAGTCGCAGCCCTCCTGCTTTGGGCAAAACGGTCTGGAGCTGGGGAATTTCACTTAATTTAACATATTGCCAATTAACATAAACTTTGCATTACTGATTTGGGTACTGAGAAATAAAGAGGAGAAATTTTAAACCTTTCCTGCCCTTTTCCCTGGCTCGACTTCAGCCCAACATCTCTCCTTCCTCCCTGTGCCGAGGTGAGGAACAGCTCAGATGAGGTTTCTTTCCACCACCTCTTGCTTCTTACTGCTCGGCTCTGACAGGGGCTCCTCCACGGGCTGCTGCCCCTGCGCTGGGGTGGGTTCCCCTGGGTGACAGCCCCCCGCACTGTCCCTGCTCTGGCATGGGGCAGCTCCTCCCTGAAGTGTGTCTCCAGCTCTGTCCCACGTGCCTCCTCCCTGCCATTTCTCCAGACGCCATCTCTTAGCATTTCTCCTGTTTTCTAAAGCCCAGCGTCGGGCCGGAAAGCTGCCCTTGGTCGCAGAGGAATTAAACCTCCCAGAGCAGTGGTGGGTGCCCCATCCCTGGAAACATTCCAGGCTGGGTTGGCCGGGGCTCTGAGCAACCTGATCTGGTTGGAGATGTCCCTGCTCCTGGCAGGGGGGTTGGACTGGGTGGGTTTGAAAGGTCCCTTCCCACCCAAACCATCCTGTGATTCTACACGATTTGCCCAAAAGCGGCTGGCAAGAGCCAGGCTTTACCCTGACCCCTGGCCCCAGCGCGGCAGGCACAGGGTGGGTGTAGCCCTGAGGAAGACAGGAAAGCTGCCGTAAAACACACAAAGAACAGACGCGGTTTGAAGTCTGAACGCCACTGTACCGAAGGCGGTGGCCCTGCCTGGGCTCCTCTGCCCCGCGGAGGCACTGTGTGGTGTACATCCAGTCACTGTACGCACACCTGTATTCACCCCGCGGCGAGCGCAGCGCCTCGCTCACCGGACGAGCGAGATGCTCTGGTGTGCCACAGCAAAGACGGGATAGAGGGGCTCCGCGAAGGTCTCCCTGTGGGAGAAGAGGATGGCGCAGGAACCGGGGTCGTAAAAGAGCACCTCCCCTCCCGCAAAGTCAACCAGCACCCCGATCTCAGCCGGACACTTGATCAGCTCCACCGCCTGCGGCTGCCCGGCGTGCAGGAACCTGAACTCCTTGTCGTAGCGCGAGAAGACCCAGGAGGAGGTGTTGAAGCCCAGGCGGGCTTCGTTGCCAGCCCCCTTCCGTGGCACAGAGCTGTAGCAAACCCCCAGCTTGTAGGCGCAGCTCTTCTCCACGCTGATCTTCCAGGCACAGACTCCCGAGCGGAAAGCGGCGGTAGCCAAAGCATTGGGCCAGTGGTCAAACCGCTCGGGGCAGTCCGAGTCCAGCTTTGCTTTCTTGGGGCTGAAGATCAGGGTTTTCTTGTCTTCCGACAAGCTGAGGTGGGGGCTGACAGTTTTCTCATCGATGTGAATCTCCTGGGAGCCTGCAAGAGAAACCACGCGGTGAGCACCAACTCGGTGGCCCCCACCCAAAGCAGTCACGGCCATCAGAAACACAATCGCAACCGCCCTCTCCTCGCACATCGCTCCTGTGGACCCGTCTGCTCCCCGGGGGTGACACGTCCTTGGGGGCTCGTGGTGGGCGCCAGCACGGCGGCTCCCCGCAGCCTCCCCTCTCAAGCCAGGGCCAGAGCAACGCAGGGACTCAAAGCCCAGACTTCCCCAGACACCTCTCCCCCCTGGCAGCAGAAGTCCTGCAGAGTCAGAGAAGATGCCGCTCATCTTCCGACCCTGGCTCGAATCCCCACAAAGCAGAACTCGGCGGGTTTGGTTCATCCCACTTTTGGGAGAGACCCAAATCTCAGCCCCTTCCCTTCCCACCCCCACGGTGGGTGGGTGAGCAGGACGTGACTTCTCCTCCGCCAGCTGGGCGAGTCAAGGGCACACAGGAGGAGACACAGAAGGACACAGGGCTGTTTGCAGAAAACCTGCAAAGCCGGTAATACTGGAATGAGGAATGGAGAGGGCTTGGCGGGTGAAATCCTTTTCCTCCTGTAAAAGCCAGGTCATCAATCAACTCACCCCAGAGGGGTTTGGAGCAGCCAAGGGAGGTGGCACCAGGCACCAGAGGTGAGCACAGCCACGACTTGATTTGGTTTTTCTGTGCCACAGCACAAACCCCGCAAGCTGCAGCCCCGCGTGCGAGTGCTGAATAACCGCACGAGCGTTTCCCTCGCTCTGTAAATTCGCTAACAAGGAGAGAGGCTGATGCCCAGCTGATTCACCTGCTCCTGGGAGACCCAGTTTCTACCTGCAGGTGCCCTTCCTTGCCCTGCCCTTCCCCACCCTCACCTCATCCATTTTAGGGCAAACACCACGGAAACAAGGCTGGAGCTCTACCCTACCACGCCTGCTCCGGCCATTTCCCAACCGCCCTCTGCGCCGCGTGCAGCACGTGGCAGGACGAGCCCCTTAAAGAATGAAACCATTACCCCACACCCCGAACAGGGTCACCCCAGAGCCCGACCTGCTCCAGCACCTACGCGGACCCAGGTCAGCATCCCTCCGACCTGCACCGAGCAGGAGCGGCGCTGGCCGGGGGGTTTCCTAGGACAGCGTCTGCCCCGGTGCTCCCTGGCACGGCACAAACGTGCTGAATCAGCAGTTTGCACAGCGTGGCAGTGCCACACACGCTTGCACGTCGGGTGGAAGCTACTGCAGGGAAGAGCGAGCAGAAAGAGGAGCTGAAGAGAACATCCCCTTCCAGCTGAAGCAGCCAGCCTCATTGGTTTGACGATTGATTTCCCCGAGCAGCAGCCAAACGCTTTGCAGCGTGCCTGCGCGCCGCGGTACGTCTCCACAGCTGTTTGTGCCCACGCTGCCTATTTGTAGGTTGACTTTCCAGGAAGGCAAACGCTGCTATAAATTCACAGAAAACAGAGCACCACGAGGCTTTCTCTTCCTCTGACAGAAGGGCACTGAACCCCACACTGCGCAGCACACGTCCAACCCAGCTAGGGGGTTGCGTTCCGATGTTCGCACACGGGGATGGTCTGCACGAGGAAGACCGCCCCGCCGACACCCGCGCAGCTTCGTCGTGGAATCGCACGATTCCAGGGGAGCGTCTGAGCGGGGGGAGTGCTGGCAGAGTAGCAGCAGAGTAATTCAGATCAGCACATTTTCCCACACAGACAAGTGTTTTGTCATGATTAAATCTGACCGCCAGATTTAATATATATTTATCTCCCATATATCCTGACGAACTATTCCACTGGGAATTCACCCCAGATCAAAATCTATTTTCTCTGTGTACAGTGCCCGTCGCAGCGGCCCTGCCACGTCAGAGGGACGAGGGACGTTGAGCAGGTAAGTTAACACAGTTAACATCTCTGGTGAGTACGTAAGTGTTAGCTGTAGCACATTTCACTACTTTTAAGACCCCACGTTCCCCTTTCCAAACTGACACATCTGAAATTAAAATCCTCGTAGCTAGATTTAGGCACCAAGGCGGAACCCAGAGCCAGCCCGGTCCCTGGGGCAGGTCACCACGGAGCAGCCCACACCTCCGCCAGCTGGGACGGCTTCAGCCTGCGTCAGCCCCGCACCCTGCAGCCTCCGTTGGGTCTGCAGCCAGCAGCACCACTCGCTGCCCCCCAGCAGGACTCACAGGGCCGGCCGTGAACCGAGAGCCCTCCCAGAACGGTGCCAGGAGATTTACATCATCTGTTGGTTTAAGGAAGAAGCTGCCAACCCCAAACTAAGCGATACAGCAGCCTGGATGCCCAGTCAAGACATCAAAGGAATCATGTTCATTTTTGAGAGTGAAACAAGGGGTTCTTCTGCCTGCTGGTGTCCAAGTTTTTGACAGGCAACAGGAGCAAACCCTCAAGGCTGGGAACTTACTGTTTTCAAGTGAATAAACAAGACTGTCACCTGTTCAACGGCCTTTGGGAGAAGGGACCACCAAACGAAACACAACATTACTGTGCCTTAGGAAAAGCCAGGGCCGCTGCAGTTAATATTAAATCCCTACGGCTAGGTCGGGGTGGACTATGGACCAGTGAGATAAGCAAGGACACGGCAGGCACCCTCAGCATGCAATAATGACATGTTAAACGTAACCACACACACAAAAAAACCCCAAACCAGAGCGTGATAATAGCACCACCAGACCCACTGCAAGGACTGAACGCCTTTCAGTCATCGTATTTGACAAGGATGCTATTGGGAAGGGAATCCATAAAGAAAATCCTGTCATAACGAAGAGAATTAGGGAAAGGTTTCCTGCCTGATTTGGCAGCTCTGAACATCTGCTGAGACCCTGCTGGACTTTGCCAATGCACAGCTGCAGGAGTGTGCCTGACTGCCAGCACCGAAAGGCTCAGAACAGAGGGAGGTGAACTCATCCCAACGGGACAGCAATGCCAGAGCCCGCACTGGAAGAGACAAACGCTGGTGGTGTGTGGTAGGCACAGACTCCCAAGGTACTAACTGAGAACAGAAAAGCAATAAAAGCCAGAAGCACACTCCTTTGAGAGGGACATGGAAACAGAGGAAAACTGGGAATCACTCTGCAGCATCAAGAGAGATGAGCAAAAATCAAAAGTTAATATAAAAGCTCTGGGAAGGTCACCCCAGGCGTTGTTCACATCATGTTTTCAAATTGTGAAGGCTGTTGCCACCTCTGAGGAACAAGAAATACATTTGAAACGCTCTAACAACGGCCTGAAAGCAAGGGTGAAAGTCAACATTTCACAACCAGCAATCTAAGCAGATCTCAGCCGGAAGACGACTGTCTCTCCCTGCTCAACACAACCAACACCGACCTGGTGAAACCGTACCCAGCGCACGTCGCTGGCCTGACGAACGCCCCGACGCACCCTCAGCTGCGTAGCGAGAGCAGAACAGATCACAAACGGCTCTGACAAACCACCAGCTCATGCACGGCCACAATCTCGGCTTACGATCAGAAAGCTACTGCATTTACTGACTCCCCATTCCAGCACGTCAGAGCGTCTCACAGACGCCACGCGGGTGAGCTCACCCTCTTCTAAAATCACCAGCAGGCCAGTGCTAAACAGGATGAAGAGGAATTTCTGTGACAGAGATTCCTACGGCACCATCAGTTTCCCCACTGTCACCAAATGATCCAGGAAATGGCAAAAAGGAACAAATTCTGGGCAGGACACGGCATCTGGGTGTTTGGACACAGCATCGGGATGTTTCTTTGGGCACAAAGGAATGAGCATGCAGGAATGCCCAGGGAGCATAAGCGCTGAGCGAGCCACTGACCTGCGAGGCAGCAGAGAACGGCAGAGGCCCACAGTCGGTGCAGCAGTGGACTCTGAACACACGTCCGATTAAAGTTTAACTTCAGGGACTCCTGTGGCTCTAAGATTCCCTCCGCCACCTCTGTCCTAGCAAAGGAAAACAAGAGATTTATTGTTTATAAAAGAGGCATTTATAAAGATCACTAGGAGCTATGGCAGAAATGTGAGCTGGAGCAGTTGCAAGAGGAGCACAGGCTGCACAGAAACTAGACAAGGTTTCCAGGCAAGCTTTCGTCCTAAGTGATACTTTCGGTTGGCTTTGATTACAGCCCCTTCCGAAAGCACTTCAGCGTTCTAAAATACAACCCCAGCAGCCTGAGTCAACAGCCTCCTCCCTCTGCAGACACGGAGCAAACACGCAGACAGCGCGGAGTCTGAGAGCGGCCATCAGGGCTCAAGAGCAGCACAAAGACCAGGCTGCCCGGAGGGAATCGGATTTCCCTCTTTCCTGACAAAGCCGGGCTGCCAGAGGAAAGGGGGGTGCGGCAGGACGCCGGGTTTCACGCAGCACAGCAAGGAGATGGAGGATTTGCTGGGTTCCTGTGGCCGGCGGCACACAGGAACTCACGTTTGTAAGCAAAGGCTCTGGCGCTGGCTGCTGCTGATGGGCTGTGGCCAATTTCTTACCCTCAGGCTCCAGGCAAAAATACTCCTGAAAGTCCTCCGGGCAGCATCGTCCAGCCAGTGCCAGCGCTGCACCCCTGCAGCAGCCACCAAAATAAGCGCCCGTAAAAACACAGCCACCAAGTGCCCTCTCAAGGAAGGGCAGCCCCGCGTTACTGATGGCGACTCAGAAACGCTGCCACCTGCACTGGGTTCTCTCCTCCGTGCAATCTCTGTTGGAGAAGGAGGGAGGGGGAGCGCGGAGTTTGGGCGCGCTGCCCCTCTGAGCGATGCTGTGCCAGCAGCCCCCCAGGCTTTCCAGGTGGGCCAGCCCACCTCCTGCCACCAGGCCAGGGACAGGCTTGCTCCATCTCCCAGGGAGCCCTGTGGAGTTTTCCAAGGAGCCAGAGAAGGTCTCCCGTAAGCAAGGGCCAGCACAGCACCTTGGGGAGACCTTGCGCACCGGTGCCAAACGGCTCCATCTTGATCTGCAGCATAGCGCACGAAGCAGGGACAAGGGGCCACGCCGGCATCTCCATGCTCTGTCCTTGTCCTCAACAAAAGCAGCGCAAAGGAGGAAAGCGGGGGTGTCACCTGCTGCCAGAGCAATGGCACGCTGCTCACGCGGGAGCTGCCGAGGGCGCAGGCAAGCCCAGAGCAGGGTCAGGGAAAGGCCTGGGAGCAGCCAGGTACCAACCTCTCGAAGATCTCTTGTTCTGCATGCTGGGGACAAGGAGAGAAAGAGTCACCAGAGCTGAAATCACCACAGAAAAATCCCAACTGCAGGCTGGGGCACAGCCAACCTGGGACCCAGGGAGGACCCAGTGCTCTCCTTCCTGACCCAGAGCTCCTCATCCCAGCGCTGGCCGCAGGGAGCTGGGGGAGCGTGCAGCGTCCGTTTTCTTCAGCTGCAGCTCCTTCCACTCCCTGACTTAGAAAATGAGTGGGAATGGCTGAGGGCAACACATCTAGATCTAGCTAGAGGTGATGTTTGCTGTGCCAGTGGGACTGGGTGGCTGGGTGACAGTGGCTCGAGGAGGACGTGGGAGCATCCAGACAGAGCCTGCCACTGCGCTGCTGGGTGTGCAAGTGGTGTGAGAGCAGATGGCAAGCACAGCTGGATCGTCTGGCCCAAGGGAAACGTGGGGAGCTGAGGCAGGAGGAATGTCTCTGGACCCACACAGAACCAGCTCTGTCTCCATACCCTCCAGCAGATACCGGCCTGCCTGCCTCCAGGAGCTCTTGCCACTGCACCCTGTCTTGCCCAAGGTGTGACAACCCCAGCCCTGAGGTCCCCCCTGCTCCCCCACCCCGCTGGGACACGCTGCAAGAACACCCTGCGCTTGCAGCAAGCAACCCCAAAGCTTTCCATAAGGGTTGACGCTGCAGAGGACCTGAGCCAAGAGCCAGCCAACCTCGTGACTGGCCCCACTTGCTCTGTATCCACTGGCAATGGCCCGTTCTCAAGGCACAGCCCAGTTAGCACAGCGGTAGAAAAACACTTGAGCGGGGCTCAAATCTGAGCCACAACGTGCTCTGCGTGCCTTCCACTTCCCCGTGACGTGACACGCATCGCTTCCTGATAGACAAAAACCCCAACGGTCCACGGTGGAGAACAGATGACCCCTATTTCCCCTCCCCTACGTGGTAAAAGGAGAAACGGAGAGCCTCGCTGTTTTCTGCCGCAGGCTTTGATGGATCTTGCTTTCCAGCTCCTGCTCTCTACAGCCAGGCCGCAGCCCGGGGTGCCGAGGCGAGGCAGACGCTGCGTTTCCCACTAAAGGAACAGCCATCTGCCTTCTGCCCGTGGGATCGGCTCTGTTTTCCACACAGAGTTACAGGTGGCACACAGAGGCTAAGAGCAGGGGGGTGCAATGCCCACCCGCTCACATCTAAAACAAGAGGAATCGCCTGGATAAACCGAGACAATTTAACAGCCAGAAACGGGACCGAGCGAAGGGAAGCATGGGCGGCTTTGCACGGTAAATACCCCAAACTGGGTAGACTTTCAAGAAGAGCTGCAGGTGCTGCCAAGGGTCACGTTTGGTTTAAAACTAGGCAGAAGAAAACTGGTGGCCCCACTAAGTTCTGTAAGAGCAGCTCTCAACTCGTAGCTGCGCTGAGCTGGCAGCTTCAAGCCAAGAGCTTGGGCACCTGCGCCCGAGTGGTTCTGCAAAAGCAGAATCGGGCAGAGCAGATGCTCTAGGAACCGCTGAGAAACCACCGGGGCTTGTCAGGACCAGGCGAAAGAGGTCCCTGGAGCTAGACCTGGAAACGTAGGCCCTGTCCAACTCTGCCTCCTTGCTGTCAGTGCAGCAAGCTACTGCACACCACATTTCAGTCCCACAATAACCGCGACGAAAAGTCTCAGGTCACTTCTGGCCTGCCTGACCCATCCCCGGGTACGAGGAGCAGTACTCACCACCAAGCCCTGGTCATCCAGGTTGGTGATCATGTCCACCAGGTAGGTGCGGAGGGCAGCCAGCTTCTGCAGCGCCTCACTCCAGTGCACCTCCTGGGTGAGGATGCTCTGGTGCGCCCGCTCCTCCTCCGCCTGCACCTTCTCCAGAAGCCGCTGCTCTTCATTCTCACACGCCTTCCCCACGAAGATCAGCCTCTGGATCACCAGCTCCCGCGCCGCGTTGGCTGCGTTCTGCCAGAGCAAGGAGAGGGAAATATCAGCCTTGCTCCAACCCTGACAAGTGCACCAACCGCTTCTGCCAGCTTCCCGTGGGCTCGGCTGTTAAGATTACTCTGTTAATTGAGCCCAAGCCACAGTAATCAACATAATGCAAGCAGAGGTAAATGGGGCAACCAGTCCCAAACCTGCTTACTGGCCTTACTGTGGGACCTAAGTGACAACCTGTGAGGGACCAGCGTCCCATCGCTCAGCAGATCTTCCAGGGTTCGCTCAGTGAGAAACAGAGCCACCACGAGAACTGTCTTTTGTCCCCAGTGACAGCAATGGACAAATAAAATCAGGGCTCTGGTTCTAGTGGGATGTTTGATGGCCGTATGCTAACGCCAAAGAATTTATTGTTTGTGTACATATTTCAGGCAGACGAAGCAGGAATCGCAGACACGCCCTGGCACTCCACTTGCGGAAGCTGTGGGATAGGAGGGGGACAACCTCTGCACACCAACGAGCTCCCCGAGAGCTGAGCACCTCTGCCAGGACCGGCGAGCGCAGGAGGCCAGCGCTGCCCTGGGAGAAGAGAGCGGGACTCACCAGGACGGCCTGGTCCTTGGCGGGCAGCACCTCGTCCACGTGCCGGGCGATGGCAGCGCTCTGCAGCTGGAGCTGCTCGCAACGGTCCACGAGCTTGTCCTGGAACGCAGGGCGGCGGGCAGCGCGCGGGCCTCGATGGGGCGAGGGTGGCC
>WHYT01016007.1:27187-44619 GCA_009806455.1 Tetrax tetrax
GGGGCGGCGGCGGCCCCGCCCGGGCCGCGCTCACCGCCCCGCCCCGAGCAGCCGGGCGGCGGGAACGGGACCGCACCGCACCGGACCGGACGAGATCGGACGGGACGGCGGGGCCCGGCCCACCCCTCCCCTCCCCGCGGTGAGTGTGCGGCGGGGGCGGCCCCGCACGGGGGGTTCCCGGCGCTGGGCCCCGCAGCCATAGGGACCGCGCTGTCCCCGCAGCCTTCCCATGCGGCCGCCCCAGCCACAGGCACCTGTGTTGGCCCCGTACCCATCCCCAGGGGCTGCCTCGGCTGTGGGGGCCTCGACTGCCTCCCCCCGGGCTGCCCCACATCCTGCTCGTGGGGCTCCCCACATCCCCAGGGACCCGGGATGCACCCGCTTACCACCCACGTCACCCCCGGCTATGGGGAGCTGTACCATCGCCGTGGGGTCCCCACAGCTATAGGCACTGGGGGCTGCCCCCTCCCCAAAGACATTTAAACACCCCCCTTCTAAGGGCTCTTTAACACCCCAGGAAAACGGGGAGAGGGCTCCGCTGTGATGGCCGCGCCCGCTGCTATGGATATTCCCATCTCCTTGTCCCACGGTACGGATTTCACCGCAGTGCCCGGACAGGCTTAGGCAGCAGCGTGGGTTGTTTTTTTTAAAAACGATGTAGTAAAAAAAAAGGGTTTGATTTCAATTCGGCAATGCGTTTGGGGGGAGGGAGAGTAGGAGATCCTCCAGCGTGAAATTCAGTCTCCCGGAGGTGCAGCTGTGCGTGGGTGGGTGCTGCGGGATCCCAGTTACCGGAGCTTGGTGATGGACCAGGACAAACGTGTGGGGAGGCCTGAGAGATGGTAAAACCTCAGATCAGCATCCTGCCCTGCAACTGCTGTTCTCGTTCAGGGTTCAGAAAAATACATACCTGCTTCTGCAGTGGGCACGAGGCGGGAGAACGCAGCTCGACACGAGATAGCCCTTCCGCCTTCCTCGCAGCCCGCCGCGGTCGCCAGCAGCGCTCTGCCGAGATCCAGCTCGGTTTGAGCTGATGTGCGGCTACGGAAGATGGCACAGCTACATTAACCACAGGAGTGGGGAAACTCACTGCTGGTTGGGAAACAGAGTAATCATCGCAATTAAAACATTAGAATTTACGACTTAGCTTTTCCCTAGAATCTCATTTAGAGGAGAAACAACTTCCAGAGTTCTTCCATTGTCAGAGAAAAATCGTGTTTGATCCTAATGTACAAAAACAATTTGGACACCCGGTCTGACTGACAGGAGGGAATTGCTGAATTGTCACTGCCCCTCAACTGTGAGATTTCTTGTTCTTCACGTCTTCTGAACCTGCAAATTCACGGGGAGAACAGGTGGAGATTAACTGGGTATTACTAATTGCTAATTACAAAAGCTGTCAGGGTAAAATTAGAAAGGGAATGTTTTGTAGAAACCCAACCCCCCTTGCTTACTGCTGCCAGTATTTAGTTTTCAAGTTTTTGGGGGCAGAGCCTTCTTTTTTTTTTTTTTCTGGAAGAATCCAGTGGGGTTTTTTTCTGATTTTCGTTAACAAAATACTACTGACCCAGAAGATGGGAACGCTAACGTACACCTAGTACAGGCTAAATCCAATTAGTATGTCTTGAGCTAAGAAGAAGCCAATTACTGTGCGTGGGAATGGACTGTCATTGAAACTGGTTTCTGCTCAGTCTGTGACCCGGGGGGGATAAGAGGGAGAGGTGCCGCCACGGCCCAAACCCTGCTCCGCCAGCGGCTCCTCCACTCCTGCAAGGACTGGCTGTCGTGATGCCGCTCGTGAGGAATGCCCTGGGACAGGGCAGCCTTCTCTCAGCCTGGAACAGCAAATATTTTTTTTGCTGAATGCATCAGGGTTAGCAAGATGGTCTTGTTTAGCCTGGACCTGGGACATAGAAGCTGCTGTTCCCAAAGCGTTCCTCAGCCTACGGGAAGAGCGCATCAAGCTTTACATTAAGCCAGGCTGGTCCAGTGAAGTTAGGGTTGCCTGTGACTGCAGTTATCCTGGTCTAAAGCTATAGTCCTACCAGCCAGTGGTATGAACGGCAGTCCGAAGGTGTTTGCATTCACCAGTCTAGAGACCGGGATCTCCAGGAAATATGGAAGTCAAGAGCAGATACTGGAGTAAGAGGAGGAGTCAAGCGCTAGAAGAATTATAGGCAGCAGCTCCATCTCTGTCGTGGCCTCACCAAGCTTGGATATTTGTACAGCTCAGCTGTAAGGTCCCAGTGGCTCCATCTCTGAACCTGGCTCTGCTCTAAGCAAAAGGTTTGACTAGGGAGCTCCAGACGCCCCCTCCTCTGAGCTTTCTCCTCTTATTCTAAATGAAGCTCAGATGTAGATAACGTGTTATCAGTACTTTATCCCGTATGTGTAAGAAACAGAAACCTCTCTGGAATCCCAGTAATGCAGTGTCTCCTCACCCACAGGTCGTGTCCCAGCTGCGTGTCCCGTGCCTGAGATGCTGATGTGACGCGCAGCGCTGCTGGTCGTAGTGGGAGCCGTGCTCCTCAGCAGGGCCATGGGGAAACTGCAGAGTAAAATCAGCTTCCACGCCGCCAAATACAGGTAAAGCAACGCCAGGTGATCGTGTCTTACGTTAACGAACCAGTTATGAGAGTGAACAGAGAGCAGTAAATGAATAGAGAATATAGCAAGTACATGGTTTTAGTTTCATTATTGAATGATGATTTTCTTTTTTGACTCTTGCTCCTAAATTCTGCTCAGCTTCTTTGGGGCGCTGAAATCCAAAATGCAGCTCGCAGGAGCAGCTGAGCACAAAAACGTGGCCGGTGGCCGTGCTCTGTGCTGGCTAAGGCAGAGCTCTGAAGGCTAACAGCTCCAGGGGTGGCTGTTTGGCCCAGATATCCAGGCTGCTTTATTGTCCCTTCAGAGACTGTCACCAGCTGTCATCGGCGAGGTGAAATAATTTGGTATCTGGCACCGAGGTGGGTGCTGAGTGCACGGGGCGGCAGCGGGGGGACTCGCCGTGTGTGACAAGGCCGGTGTCAGAGCGAAGCAGAGCAGCAGAGCCTGAAGGCGTTAGTGGAAGCAGAGGCTGGTAAGATGGAAATGCAGCTTTCTTCTGTTCTTTGCACCAGCACGGAGTGAGTAAACAGCAAAGTACTTAGCAGCCCTACAGATGCAATAGGTCTGCTCTGTCCTGCTCGGTCCAGGAGATGCATTTGTCCGTTCACAGCTTCTCTGCAGCTTCCTGAAGGCAGGGGTGGGCACTCTGCAGCCCAGCCAGTGGGGCCATCTCCCAGACCTCAGTCTGGATGGGGAACATCACCCTGCCTTTGCCTTAAAACGCCCTGCAGCTCCCACCCCTCGCTCTCTGCCTGCTGCAGGGCCGATGGCTCCGTGGAAGAGAGGGGACCTATTCAGACGGGACCTATTCGAGCTCTTCGGCAGCACAGCCCCGTGCACGCTGACGCTGTCACTTCTGTGGCTGCTCTCAAACCAGACCTGTGTGTGTCAGGAGGAAGGGATAAGGTGAGGTACCCTCCGTCACGGGGCACAAAGCACAGTCACAGGAAGGAAAATGTATTGGCAGAGAGAAAATAAGGTGATTTAAATGTGAGATTTAAACATTTCTGTGAATGGTAACAACTTTGTCAGTTCCTTAGAATGAAAAGATGAGCTTAGAGTTTGGGCACACACTGAAACCCGTTGAATCACATTTTATTACCTTCTCCAGAGCTCAGATGAAATCAAATGCTCTCACCCAGGCTTGGAATCACTGGACTGGCCCTTCTCTCATGTTACCTGGCAACAAACGGGCTCTAAAGATAGTTGTATTTGCTGTAGGAGCTCAAAACCAGAAGAACTCGTTCCCTCTCCAAGCTTGGACTGTGCAGGGGTATAACATAACCAGGAATGTCCACTGCTGATTGCCTCTCCCTGCTCCTCCGCAGAGCGTGGCCGTCTGCAGCTGGAGATCCGGGGCTGTGCTGCGGCAGCTCATCGGGCACCAGCGGGAGGTCACCAAGGTGAGCGACAGCTGATCGAGTGCGGTGGGGTCTCCTGTTCCTGTCAGGGACTGGGGAATCGGGAACGATGGAGCGACGGTTTGTCATCCACAGAGAGCTTGCCGTGCTCTGTCAGAAAGAGACATCAGGGTATCAGAACACGTTAGGTTTTTCCCAAGGTCCCAAGTGATATTTTGCACGGAGTGGCTGCATCCAGACCAAACAGGGCTCCAGGAGCCTTGGACGTACGCTTATTGTCCCCTCCAAGAGACCATGTGGCAAAAACTCAGGATGATGTTACTAGGTCAAGTTTTTGATTCAGAGATGCCATTCACCTTTCTGCAGATCTCATTCCAGTAGATTTGTCCTTACTCTATAAATCAGCCATGCCTGGGAGCAGCGGGGCTTTAATTTTCTGTCTGATTACAAAGCCAAACATGCTGCTCGGAGAGAAACGTGCGGGGTGTACACATCTGTGCATGGCACCCCAGTGCACCTCTGGCTGGGGACAGCCCCAGTGGGTCCCTGTGCTGTGGGGTACTGGAGGGGTGAAGGGGGCTTTGCTCATCCTGGTGCTCAACGCCGCCATGCACTGGGCTCATTTGCATTTTTAAGGAAGTTTTTCCTATAAACTTAATGGTTTCTGAGAACAGGATGCGCAAACACCCATCCAGCTCCCTGGTTCTGAGAGGACGTGGGTCCCGCTGGCGGGTCACACACCCCCGCTGCCCGACGTTCCCCCGTGGCACACGCGGCCGCAGTACGGGCTGCGGCAGTCGCACTCGGGCTGAGCGTTTCCCCCAGCCCTGCTGCGCCGGGGTTTACCCGCGTCCGGGATCCGGCAGAGCAGAAGAACGCAGGAGTCACAGTGTGAGCAGTCCAGCATGTGCACGTCCAGTATGGCCAAACCAGTTTGAAGGTCAGGCTCTTTCCAGTCACTTTTTGGACGTCTTGGGCTTTGACACGACAGCAGGAGTGTTGTGCTCTCCCCGCGCACGGCCGGGCTGAGTGGGGAGGCTAACTGGCTGTTCCCATCTTGTCCTTGGCAGGTCACCTCTGCCCTTGACTCAAACAGAGTCTTCAGCGCGTCCCGGGACAAATCGGCGATGATGTGGGAGCTTCACGGGACATCGGGGCCAAGCCAGCGCTTCCCAGGACATGACCTGGTTGTTACTGGACTGGCTGTGAGCCCGGGTGAGGAACAACACGCTCCTACTTCCCAGGGATTTCTTGGCAACTTTTCTTGACCTTCATTTTATGTTAACTTGTGGCTGCAGATGCCTCCCAGCTGTGCACAGGTTCACGAGACAACACCGTGTGCAAGTGGGACGTAGAGACCGGAGAGTGTCTGCGCAGAGCTGCTATCTCCAGGAATCTGGTAGGAGCCACCGGTTCCTTGCATCCCATCCCGCTGCCTGCTCGGTTATGTCGCACGTGGAGCCGTGTACAGGGAGTTTGCCGTGCGCTTGGCACCACAAGAAGCCCTTGAGGCACTGCGCGGGTTGCCTGTCGCCTGGGGAGCTTGAGGCTGGTTACTCCGTTCTCCAGGTAACAACAAACCCAGGAGCACAAAGGCACCAAGACATGCGGCAAGTTATTAATGCTCAGACTCAGAGCTGTTAGGAGGCACGTTGTGCAGCGGGGGCTGCATTCCCTTTCGCACCAGTCCAGCAGTGGAGCTGGTATGGGTACCGTCTTCTGGTGCCTGTGGTACCCCTGCTCCCACAGCTCTCTGTCCTGTTGAGCTGTTGGTACCTCCCTGCCTGCAACAACCCCAGTAACCACGCTGGGATCGGGCTCTGGAGGAAACCAGTGTTGGTGGGAAGCAGAAAAAAACTTCATCCAACATTTCCTGCTCACTACCCAGCACGAGGAGGGAGAGGAGGGGAGCTCAGTGGCTGTGTAGGTGGACACTGGCCCAGGCTGCACACAGAGGTGGGCTCCTACTTTCCTCTCTGCAGGTCACGCATCTGTGCTGGGTTCCTGGGGAGCCTTATGTCCTCCAGACCTCAGAGGATAAAACAGTCAGGTAAAATCTTACGCACGGCCACAGAGAAGGGAGTGCCTGGGGCACGTGGGGATTATGGAAGATGCCAGTGCACAAGGGGCTGTCTCTTGGTTGTTTCTCATGCCCTGGTCTCCTGTACCTGCTGGGGTGGCTGGAAGACACTTTCCAGCTCACCTGGGTCTTGGAGCGTGGTCTTTCACCAGGGGAGGACAGGATAGGAACACCCGTGGCTGTAAGCATCAGCTGCGGTTAAAAAGGAGAATTTATAAAAAAAGAAAGCTCAGCACAGCTGCTCTGGGTGGACTTTGACCCAGGACAGATAAATGCAAGGAGGCAGTGAGAGCTGTGGGAGCTCGGCGTGCTGGGAGGAAGGAGGGGGACTGCCCCATGAGGGGTGGCAGTGAGGGTGCGCGGGAGGGCATGGCGGGCCGCCCGTTGTGGCAGCGGTGCGTCAGAGTCCCCCACTCCTGTTCCTTCCAGGCTCTGGGACAGCCGGGAGCTGCAGGTGGCACACGCGTTCCCAGCCAAGCGGCACATTCAGACGTGCTGCGACGCGAGCCAGGACGGGCGGTACTGCCTCAGCAGCAGCAGCGGCTCCGCTGGGGAGGGCGGCGAGGCGACCGTGAGTTTGCTGGGCAGCAAGTCCTGCTCTTTCTGGTTTCTTCTCCAATGTCCACGGCATACAGCAGATCAGTGCTCCAAGGATCTGCTTGCTCCCGCTGCGCTGGCCTGGTGTCACCAGCCAGGGCGAGAGCTTAGTGTCTTCCTGCCTGTCCCTTTGGTAAGTCTGCTGCAGATCTGAGCAGATCTTCTTCCCGATTAAAGCACTGGGATTTTGTTTCAGTAATGGCATGGGGGAGCACGAGGTTCTTGCAGAAAGCCTGTAAGGGACCCCTTGCTCGAGGTGTTTCCAAACCAGGGATTCAGTCTCAACTGCCTGTTGCCTTGCAGCTGTGGGACCTACGGCAGACAAGGAACAGCGTGTGCGAGTACAAGGGGCATTTCCAGACCACGACTTCCTGCGTCTTCCTTCCACGGGGCCCAGCGCTCACCCCCAGCATTGCCACGTCCTCCTACGACAGCACAGTGAAGGTCTGGGACCGAGACACTGGAGGTAGGGGAGGGTCCTGCCCACTGGGGTAACAAACTGCTTCTTTGGTTTCTGTGTCCCGATGGTGATGGGCACACTGAAGCCGGAAATCTCTGGGTTTTACTCTAATCCAGCTGCAGGGCAGGGTGGAGTTATGCTCCAGATCAAACCCAGCAAAGGAGGGTGTTTGGGTGCGTAGCGTTGGAGGTGTAGAGTGTTCTTCCTGAACTAAAAGGAAGGAATGATTTTAAAGACATGTCCAAGTTCAGCAATGAAAGGACAAATTATAAAAAAGCAAAAGAACAAGGGAACTCCAGGGCTTTCCGCAGGTAGGAGTGGAGAGTAGTAAGGAAGAGGAGTTGTGCTGGAGGGTAGAGGGCTGGTCAGCAGCTGCCCTCACTTTGGTTGTCCTCCTGAAGGGGAATCGCGGGCGTTTTGGGGTTAACCATGCTTGCTGCAGGACTTGGTGAGGGCTGAGCCCCCACCCGAGCTGGACACAAAGGCTGTTTGCCTGCCAAGCCCTGCCAGAGCAGCAGGCCTGTTAGTAACGCCTTGCCCAGAAGGCAGAGCCCTCTTGGGAAGCAGCTCGGCTCAGGTTCGCAGTCATTCACCAAATGCAGTAGAAATCATCGTTGGACACTCCCAACTGCTCCAAATGCACTTATTTAACGTAGGATGAAAAGAGAAACCTGATGATCTCCCATAGAAAAGCTCTCACCTTCTGTTTCACTTACCTCTGAGAGATGGCCAGGCGTTGGCAGCAGCTGTGCTTTGATCCTGTTGCCTCCACAACTGGGTGACCCCCGCGGCCGTCAGACTTAATTCAGGCGCTCTTGGAAGGGTGTAAGTCACCGTGAGTTGCCTGTCTGTCCATGTCGTAGCAGCTCAGCCTGGAGTCCACGTCTCTGCACAAATACTGCCTCAGGTTTTTTAATAATAGGCACAAACAGAAGGGCTGATGCGCTGCTGGATATTGTAAATGTTATTTCCCTTTCCCTTTTGAAGGTTTATGTTGAGTGTAGAACAGCCCTTAGGAAAAGTTTCTCTGTACCGTAAGCAATTTGGGAGGGAAAGGTGCGTTGGGAATGCCTCCATGCAAGCCCTGCAGCTCTGCCCAGTGGGGTCCGTCCATCCATCTGTGCTTCCTCTCCAGGGAAGGGGGAGAGCCTGGCCTCAGCCTGGATCCCTGTCAGCTGGCCACTGCCTGACTGGGCAACACAGAGATCCCCGTGGGGCTTACAGGGGTGGAGAGTCTCTCTTCCAGAGGCTGCATCCCGCTGCCTTTGGACACGGGGATCCAGGACAGCGAGGGGTGCAACTCACCCTCCTCAGGCGAACAGACACACGAGGGCAGAGCCGGGTGGGAGGCTGGTGTGGTCATGTCTCAGCTCAGCAAAGCAAGTGTGACTCCTCTCTTCCCTCCCCAGCCTGCCTGGCCACCCTGTGCCTCGAGGGATCGGGCCCGCTGGCCTCGCTGGCCGCCTGCGACAGCTCCACGCTGCTCTGTGCCAGTTCTAACTCGGGAATCCACGTGCTCCGGGTGAGTGCCGGTGCAGACCTGGCGCTGGAGGAGGTGGCCGTGTTTTGACGGTAGTAACCTTTCCGTCAGAGACTGTCCTGCGAGAAGATGCGACTCCTGGAGAGCCTCCCCTGACTGCAAGCACCAGGAGACTGCAGCTGTAGAGCAGCAACGCAGGGGGATTTACTGGCTCCAGTCTGTAGGTGGCTGGAAGGCTCTAGAGCGGCCTAGAAGAAAAGGCAAATCATGGATGTGTTCAGGCCACGTTCTCGCTCCTGGAGCCTTGTGTATTTTATCTAGAAAAACCTCCAGGCAGGCCAGCTGCTGTGAGATGAGCTGCAAGGAGCCAAGGGGCAGCACTGACGGGCGCCAGGGCACGGGGCAGGGCACGCTCAGCCTGCTGCCCTTGCTTCAGTTTAGGGGAGCTGAACACGGTGTGAGAGAAACCCTGCACTGGGATTTACACCCCTGGAACAGGAGAACATGCACCTGTGTCCAAAATTTCATCCTAAGCCAGCCAGAAACCTGGGAGCTTGCTGGGCCAGGATTGTGCCGTGAACGGCAACCTGATGAGCAACACCCTGCAGGGGCTGGTCCTGGCTGCGGGGCTCCAGCCCCCTGCACGGCAGACGCTTGGTGCAACAATTAAGAACCAGTGTGAGCATGCACAGCTGGGTATCTAGGCTTGTACAAGAGGAGACTGCAATTAATTTTTTTTCTGCGTTAGCTGCTGGCCTCTTGTCTTACAGTATTTTCCCCAGAAGTAAATACGAGCTAGCATACAGCTCGCGGCAGATGCCACCACACCACTTGGAAGGGAGGAGAAAGCCTGCATCATTCTGCTAGAAAAAAAGTAACTTCTAAGTGGGTATGTTTGGGGTTTTTTTTTTTTGTTAAAACACTGCAAATGTTGAGAACAGAACTGTTCACTCCCAATGAATATGGACAGCTGGACAGCGGACATCGGGGAGATGAATCCGTCTTCTCCTTTCTCCTGAAGGTTTCTTACGACAGCAGACAGAAATCAAACTGTGTTGTGAAGTACCTGCAATTTCTCCAATCCTTAGTCAGACCCAGAGGCCAGGGTGCACATTCAAAACGTGTTTGGATTTTCCAGAACACAACATTTGCAAAACCTCAATTTAAAGAATAAACAACAAACAAGAAAGCTCCCTATGGAGTAAGTCAGACCAAGACAATCCTAGACTGAAATGGCCGCCTTCGTATCATCCCAGGTGAGACACAGCAAAAACTTAAAACGGGAGATGCCTACATGGATTTGAAACACCCGGTTCATCAGACAGCTCAAGGAGCTAGGGCACGAGATGTTACATGGAAAAGAAAAATTTCCCTGGCCTTTAACATCTCCTGTGAGTAAGTACAAAGCAGGTACAGACCTCCACGTTCAGCGATCACCTTGCAGAGGCAGAGGAAGCAGGGTACCATCTTCCTGTAACTCTCTTGGAATGCAAATCAAGTTTGAAGCCACAGACACCTACCAAGGGCTTCTGGAAAACGGAAGGTACGAGGGGCGTTAACAGAGGCTGTACAACACACCACACCCAGGAGAAAAAAAGGACCGGAGAAAACCTGAGAGCCTGACTTGGAAGGGAGGGTGGAAGCAGATGGATCGTTTCCAAATTACAGCAGCAAGCAGTATCTGCAGTATAAAACCAAAATCCTAAAAAGTGGAAAAATATGACCCAAGATTTCACTCCAGCCAAGCGCTGGCAAACACAGGTGCTTCAAACCACCTCAACCCAAGAGCAGCCAGTGGTGACAGCTGCCGTAACGCACTTTGCAATAGCCGCTGCCTTTTTTTTCTTTAATATAAAAAACGCAAGTCTTAGTTCAAAGCCAATAACGTCGTCATTCCAGTTCATCAGCAGCACCTCTCCGCTACTCCGCTGTCCACAGCTTGAAAGTTCTGTCGTAGGAGCAGGTCGCTATCAGCTGCCCGTCGAGGGAGATATCCAGTCCCATCACCTTCCCCTCATGACCAGCCAGTGTTTTCAAAGGGGACCAGCCGGGGTGAGTCCAGATCTTTGCGGTGTTGTCATAAGCGCCCGTGAGCAGGAAGTTACCGTGATTGGCTGCAGGAGAGCATGAGAAAAAGGGAGAAGTGAGATTTGCAAATAAAAACCTGACAACTCTTCTCTGCTAACCAGTACAGGCCTTCTTGACCTGAAGATGTGTTTTCGAGTTGCGCCATCGCCTGCCGCCTCAGCTCGGGAGAGGCAGGGCTAAGGAACAGCAGACAGGAGGCACTCACGTTCAAACTTCACCCCGGTCACCAGGTTCTGGTGGGCAGGAATGGTGTAGATGCATTTCCTCTGGCGGAGGTCCCAGACTTTGCAAGTATTGTCGCCGCTGCCGGTTGCGACGTGGTATCTGCCAAAGGGTGGAGGGAGAACGCATTGTTGGGAGCTGGGGTTTGTACCTGGAGCTCCCACGTAAACCTCACGAGCTCTTTTCTTACCCATTTGGGGAGAAGTTAACCCCATAGATCTCCTTCAGGTGGCCTTCTAGAAACATGATGCAGCGTCCCGTGCGCAAGTCCCACACCCGGCCAAAAGCATCCAGTCCACTGGGAAGAGAGAACCCAAGCCTCACCCACCAGAGCCTCCAGCCACTGCCAGAGCTGCTCAGCCTCACCAGCAGAAATCACTGGGGCACATGGCATGAGACAGCAACAAAATCTTGATAGTATTTCACATCCAGTCCCGATGCAAAGCAAACTCACCCAGTCCCTGCGAGAGACCCATCCGTGTGAAAGGCAATGTCGTAGACCCCTTTGCTGTGCCCCTCCTGATGGAGAATCTCTTCCTGAGCTTCCAAGTCCCACAAGCGCCACGAGTGATCGTAGCTGTAAAAACAAAGCATTTGTCCACCTCAACGTATCTCCAAGGAGAATAACAGGGTATTTCACTAAACTCATTTTATTTCCAGCTGGAGACCAACAGCATCTCACGGGAAGGGCAGAGAAAGGAATCTCCCTGACGTGCTGTGTTGTCAAGAACGGCCAACCCCTGCCCACGCTGGGCTCCTCTGTGGACAGGCAGTGGTACCCACTGGGCTACCAGACAGACAGCTAATGGGAATGTCTAAAAGCACATAATCACATCTCCGTACCAGGTAGTACCCAGGAACCTCCCAGACGGGTGCCACATCACACGTGCCACTCTCATGCTGTGTCCTTCAATATCTGCCACGGGTTCATCGCTGAAAAACAGAAACAAAAATCATTGGACAGTGTCAGACGCGGCTGGCTCTAGTCAGGCCTTTGCAAACGTTATGATCACAGCAAGAGAGCTGCTGGTTAAACACAAGCCAGACAGGAAAATCAGAGTTTTAACTAATTACTCTGAATTCTACCTTTTGTTCACACAGCTAAAGCTCTAAGAGAAACCCCTTGACCCACATTCACATTAATTATAAAGCTCTCCTGGGATCATTACTTCCTGAAAATTAGCAAGGCCCTTGTGAGTAGCTCTTTGAAAACACGGACTCCCTGGACAGCAGGGAGTTCTACTGTGACTACACAGAACACATCCCGAACTATAGCAAATCCCGCTGTTCTGAGAAATCGCAGCGCAAGCAGGATCGAGTGAATATTTATTCTCCCAGAATTACAGGCAGCAGGTCAGTACCCTTCAGCAGAAGACCTGAACAGCATTTAGAGTTTCCTTCCGACAGGCTAAAGAGACCTGGTCACGGGAGGCTAATAAGCAGCCTGTCCCTTTGCACAGGCAATTGGCAACGGTGGATTTCAGCAAAGGATAAACTGGGGATCTCGGAGCTGCCTGCCTCTTCCCGAGGTGCACTGCAGGGCTCCGCTTTTCAAACACAGTCGATGCCAGGGCTCAGTATCTACACCATTCTCTTCTGCACAGGCTTAGGACAGATGCTGCACATCTTTCAAACCTCACTGTGCAATGACAGAGCCACTTGTTTTCATTACAGGATGAAGCTTTTGTGCGTGCTCATGCATTTTCTCAGTTCCTCTCTGAACCTGGTGTTTCCCAGTAACTCAAAAGTTCACTTCTTAATATCCAAGAGGGGAAATTTTCTCCTAAATGAAAGGTTAGAATGAAATAATCTCCAAATCTTCCATCCATCACCCGAGGCAATTTACCAATGCCCAGCAGCAACTCGGACTTGATTCTTTTCAGACAATTTCCCCTCACCTTGATTCCCCTAATCAGGGTGATCTCTTTTCCTGCTGAAGAAGGTGGCTCATAGTGAGGCCAGGAATTGCACTGCTATAACTACAAGAAAAGGTTGTATTTGCAGGAGGATGGTAAGTGTCCGATGTTTAAGAACACAGAATAAACCCCAAAACAACAATGCTGCAGCTGTGCATGTCTGGAATCATTCTGACCTTTCAAGGCTCCAGAGTTTGACAGACCCATCAGCCGCACACGAGGCCAGGTTAACATCCTTCTTGTCGAGGGAGACAGTGGCTTTGGGATGGAAGACTATTGCTCCTACGTTGGTGTTATGTCCTTAAGAGAAAGGAAAATCAAAATTAATAATCTACCACATGATCTTGGCCAGTTCTTCAAAAAACAGCATTTATTTGTAATTAATTAGTCATGTACCAGTGAACACTTCCACTGTGTCCTCCCCACGTTGGGTGAAGTTGCATTGTAACTACCAGACATATCTGTCCTGCAAACAACTGAACTGCACTTCCAGCAGGTGCTGAGGTTTGTACCCTCAAAATGTAGTGAAAATTCAACACATGAATCCAGAGATTTGTCCTCACATATGTATTTAGTTACAGTTGTGACCCCTGTTCCAAGAATCTCACTGCTCTTAAGTGGCCTGGCCAAAACTGCTGGTATTTGGCTCAAAATAAATCAAATCAGGTTTTGAAACAAAACACATTTCAGAAAACAGAAACAGCAAACGTGGGTCTGAGCTCCAAGAGAAAGGCTAGGACTTCCTCTTGATTATCTGACATGTGCCCATGCTCCGCCATCCTGAGCGATGCTCTCATCAGAATAAAATCTGCCCAAAGAACATTACATTTTGAGTCATGAAATAATTCAGATATGGGAACTCAACCCAGAGAGGAACAAAGAACTGAGTAAGAGCCTCAGTGAAAGTTGCTCTCTACCTCGTAAAGTGTGAACAAGGTTGCAGTCAGGCACGGACCAGAGCTTGCACAACCCGCTCCTGTTGAACACAAGAAATAGACGTCAGTGCAGAGAAGAACGTCAAAGAACAGATCAAACACAGAGCTGCAAAACCACCCCGGGAGGGTCTGCAATGGCTAAAACACCAATGTTTGGGCAACCAGCCACAGGAACTAAGGGACTCAGACTGAAATCTCTGCTAAGCTCTAAAATTAAGTGAAGAGAAAATTCAGAGTAAGAAGAAAAAGCATTTCTGAACTCTCAAAATTCACAGGCCTCCAATAACATCCCTCTCCTTCACTTCTGCCGTGCTCTCCCATCCCCTACAGCGAGTGCTGTAACAGAAAACTTACCAGCAGGCAGTGGCGAGGAGTTTGGAATTGGGGCTGAAGTGGCAGTAGGACAGCGGGCGATCGTCTCCAATCTGGCTGCAGAAGTTATTCAAAGACTGTAACCAAATACAAAGGAAACAATAAATGATTCAAGTACAAACAACCTAGAGAAAGCCACAGCCTTCTGAGGTGAAGGAGGCAAATGTACGCAGGAGACAGAGGCCCTTGGGAAGTCACTTTCGAAGGGAGGAGCTGCCTCGGAGCCAGCCTAGCACGGCCCTGGGGCACAGCTTGGCTCTCAGCTGCCACCCACGGCACCTGCCCGCAACAACCCTGCAGGCCTGCTTTGCGGCTACGGTTTTGACCGAGAGCTTACTGCAGTTCTGGCCTCTTTCTACAACTCATCCAATGAAAACAGGCAGAAAGACCAGGGCAAGCAGTGTGGTGAGCTAGAGGAGAAGCAAATCCTTTGGCAGCTAATGCCTCTGGGGGTAAATAGGATTACAGTGGCAGCACACTGCGTGCTTGAGTCGTTCTGTTCAAGTAAGCTGGGAATTTGACTTAACATGCTCGAAAAGGGCATCTCAGAGTCATCTGAAACGTTTCACATTGCTGTGTTGGTTACTATTTCTCCTGGGTTTATGCACTAGTGACCACTGTACAGGAAAAGGAAACTGAGCAGTCCGTTCCTGACCAGCTCAACCTGTGACAAAGCCAGGGACAAATTCCTTTAGCTTCACAGGCAAGTGGCAAGGCCACGTCTCTTCATCCTTCTGCCATGTGAGGGGACAGCTAAAGTACATCTCTCGCAATCACTGAAGAAAGAGTTAGAACGGGCTTTATGGGAAAGAGAGAAAAAGCAGAGCTTTCCAACAGGTGACAGTGCAGAAAACCACCTGCATCTGGCCAGCACCTCCAGGCTGATCTCTCTCTGATCTCTTTGGAGGATCAGCAAAACGTTGTAAAAACAGCGGGTGAGCAGATGCCAAACCTACTCGCAGGGATTTGTGTAGCTCCTGTCTCTGCGATGTCCTGGTTGCCTCTGGAATCTCTTTGAGCAGCCGGGCTTCTTCTAGCCGCTTCGCTGCCCTGTGAAGAGGAAAGGTGGAGTAACAAGCCCCTACATTTTCCCTGCCCTGCTGCTGGAAAGAGGCCTTTCCTCCTCCTCCTTCCCCCAGGCTGGGCTAACACTACAGTCACTGAAACTCAAGCTCTAAGCTCCTTGCGCTTGCCTACCACTCTTTTGATCTCAAATTTCCTGCACTACCCACGGTGGGACTAGCAGCCAGAGTTTACAGAAGGCTGCACCTCCCTCCTTCATCTGCACAGTTTTATCTCACCTGGGCAGTGAGTAGTTAGCAAGCCACAGCCTCGCTGTTTTCAGACTGCGCGGTCCTTCGTGGTACCAGGTTTGCTGATACTGTAAGAAAAAGAATAAAACTGAAGAAAACGCTGATGTGATACTGCTCTTCCATTCAGTTACCTCCTCTTAGCACATAAGTGCCACCACAGCATCTGCTCTTAAATCCTGCCTCTTTTTTTAATGGTATTTTGCATACCTATAAGCTCTAGAAGAAGGGATTAAGAGAGACAGGTCAAACTCTGCCTACAGATAAGATCCTGGGGTGCTGCCATTTCACTCCGCAGCATTCCCATTGAACACTAACTCATTTTACTTAATAACCTACAGCCAATGATTATGCTCCTTCCTTTCCTACACATCACCCAGGAAAAATGGAAGCCCAGAGCTGCAGGAATTGTTCTGCTTACAGCAACCCCAAAAACATGCAGGAAAAAATAAACTCAGAAAAGAGAAAGAAGCAGAAAGAAAGAAGAATCAAAGGCAGAAACAGATGCAGTAGCAGGAACATAGTTTTTGTCTTCCCAAGTATGAAGACAAACAGCAATAAAGACTCACTACACTGAGTAACAGTCCAAACATCCCATCTCCTGTTTCATATGCTGTACACAGCATGGGATTAGGCCTGCAGTACAAGCCAGGCTTAACACATTGCCATGGTTCTTCTAAAACTGGCAACACAGAAGGAGCGCGAAGGGAATCCACAGACTGACCAAAACCAAGAGTCTTGGACATTGTAGAGACTGTCAAAAAAAAGGCATCTCAAAGGCATCACACCTATCTCCCTCAGCTCAGAGAACAAGAGAGACCGTTACCTCTTCTTTGGATTTTTTAGACCTGTCGTCATCTTTCCTGGTCTTTTTTAACGCGTCTGTGCCAACCACCGAAAGGATATTTCTTAATCTGGAAAGAAACACATGAAGTTGTATTAACCCAGCGAATTCTCAGCTAACCTGCCAAATAATCACTGTCTGCCATTCCTTCTTCCGCAGCGTTCCTGCTGCATTGTAATGAAGCATCACTGACTGCCAGCACTCACTGCAGCCCAACTAGAAGGAAAGTGTCAGGATAAACAGAGTTCCCTGCTAGCAACACTCAGGGCAGACACAGCACCTCTCCCTCCTTTCGGCAGGACCTTCTCCGAAGAGCGTGATGGGCTCCCCAAGCGCTCGCAAACAGGCTTTCACTTCAGAGTCGTCGGTGGAGACGTTGATCTGCCGGGCTCTCTTCCTGCGCTCAAACTCAGCCAGCACTTCGGCCTGCCGCTCGCTCATGTGGTCTTCGAGGTCAAAGACCTCACCTGGCCAAAAAAACCAAAACCATCAGAGCGAAAACAACGCCTGGATGAGAGATCCCTCTCAAAGAGGAAGATCCAAACAAAGAGCCGACAGTCCAGGCAAAGGTCTCACTTTTTTTTACTTTAAATTACACTCAGAGTTGATCAGAGACTTGGCAGTGTCACATTCCAGAGCGAGAGGGAAGAACAAAGGTGGTTAGACATTCTCACCGCTGCTTATGTTGATGTTGCCAGCCTCCAGCGCAGCTTTCATCCCCTCTTTTCCCAGCAGGCCCGATTCTCCTTTTGCCAGACGCTCCCTCTCCTTCTCTTCCAAACTGCCGTAAAAGATGGGGGCTTTCTTGGTTGGAGCAGCATCGCTCTCTTCTGCAGGCTTGCTCTTTGTGGCCTGCAAGGTAAAGGCAGAGTTTTAAGTGTGTTTTGGCTAAAAAGGAGACAACAAACAGCTGGGGTGTGCAAGAAAGCACTGCTCTGCTAGAGAAAGTTCGTACACACGTCACGAAGAGACCCTGAAATAGTGCGTGAGGGTTAACCTTGGGCGACAAGGCTATGGCCCAAGTGCAAAGATCAGAGGTAAAATACCACATTAAATAATTTGCTTTAATTAGATCGTGTTGTTTCTTTATTATCTGCTTAGACCTTATTTTTAAGGCTCCAGGGCTTTGATTTTTTTTTTTTTTTTTTTAAAAAAAAAAA
>WHYT01016007.1:44840-72339 GCA_009806455.1 Tetrax tetrax
CCCAGGCCCCCGTCCCGCAGCGCCCTAACGCGGCCCCCTCGCCCCGCAGAGCCGCAAGAAGCAGCGGGAGGAGGCGGAGGTGGCGGCGGCGGCCGGTGAGGAGACAGCGGCGGCGGCGGCGGCCATCGCGCTGGGCGGCGAGCACAAGAGCCGGGAGCAGATCATCAACGACCGCATCGGGTACAAACCGCAGCCCAAGGCCGGCGGCCGCGCCGCGCACTTCGGCACCTTCGAGTTCTAGCGGGGCCCGGCGCTGCTCGGCGTTTGCTTTTTCTTCTTTTTCAGTGTCTCTGGTTTACCCGTCCGTGAACGCCCCCTGGCCAAGTGTTTTGTTTTAAATAAACATGTCTCTTTTTTATTTAAAAAAAAAAAAAATAAAATCACACGAGGTGTTTTAAACAGCTGCGGAGGCCGCGCAGGCCGGGATGGAAACACCAAGACCAGCGGTGTTCCCTTCACCGGGGCACACCCCAGTACGGCGAGGGGGTAAAACACTGCCTCTGCAGAAGGATCTTCTGACTTAATAATGTTAAAAGTGCAGTGTGGATGTGTTCATTTAAACCTTTAGCCCTCCGAGTTGGTAAACGCGCTAAGGAGATGCTGGGGAGCGTCCGGTTAATGTTTCACAAGCCTGTGTGAATAAAGGCAGCTCTGGGTGCAAGGGGCAATGCTGCTGCTGCTGCTCTGTGCTCTCCTGAGAAGGCCAGGAAGGAAGCCCCCCACGTCTGTTAAATCACCCACCCCCAAACACCTCGCAGAGATGCTGTACAGCTGCCTCTCAGTCAGCGTCGCAGCTGGGATGCGGGCTGGGCCCTGGGCAGGGAACGACGGCGGACCTGGACGCAGTAGAACACACTGGGCACATGGGTGTGGAACAATATCCCATATTTTCTGACGGAGCAGGCTTTCCTTTATGTTTACCCGTTTCACTTCCATTCAGGCCTGGGTAGTGCGTCACCCCAGCTGCACCAGTTTGGCACCCTGAGATGGAGGTACTTGCCAGAGATGTTTGTTGCTCCGATCAAAGGTCACCAAATATTTCCTTGTAGATGGTGTCACATAAAAGGCAGAAAGGCAGATTAACTGCTGACAGACTCGCCAGCACGCACCTGGATTTACAGCAGCGATTGGTAGCACCATCAGCTGGCTGGGCGCGTAATGGAAGTGAGATAATGCAGAGCCCCAGACGGGAGGAGGCTAGCGTGCAGGCAGGGACCCCAAGGAAGCAAGTTATCAAAACCGAGGCAGCTTGTTGGTGCTTAAGAAAGTTCGCTCCCTCCAGCCCAGGGAAGGAGGCAGAGCAGGGCAGCAGCAGCCCTGGGGCCTGCCCCAGGACACCGCAGGGAATTTGGAGGTGGGACTGGAGGCTTGCTCTGCTCCTGCCTGGGACTGTTTTCCACCATCTTCCAGCACAGGATCTGGTAGATTTTTCAGTGTCTCAAGGCATGCTCCAAACCAGACTGATTAATTCCATGCTCCATGTGTTGTAAGTGCATCAAATTTCAGGCCAAGGGAGATTTACAAAACTTAAAAACTCAAACTGGAAAGAGCCCTAGTCTGGCCTAGGGCAGAGCTGCTTTCCCAGTCTACCACCACATAAAATTATCAGGGATTACTCTGCTATTCAGGCATTCCCAGTATGCCCCAGGTCTGACAGGGAAACATCACAGGAGGTTCCAAACATCCTTTGGTTGCACAGGGGAAGAAAACCACGCAGCCCCTCATTTTTCTTCTGTGGAAGAATACAGCCTGGAGCAGATCCCTGGGAGGAGGTCGGTATTCCTTGCTGTACACAGACACCTTCCATGCTCTGAGGGGACTCATTATTACAGCTCCCTAAAACTCCTGTCCTTCAACTCCTCCCTCTGTAGGGGAAAGCAGATCTGGAAGCGTGGATTCCTCTTTCCATCTCCGCTTTCCCCACGCTCTGCAAAGCGTAACTGGACTCAGTGACCCGCACACCAGTCACCTCCCAGCAGCTTCAGGGCTGAGTGCTGGTGGCTGGGGCGGGCCCGGAGGATGCGACGCTGCTCCTCACTCCCATCCCCGACCACCTGAAGACGGACACAGCCCCTGCTGCTCGCTGGCCCCTTCACCACAGGCACGCAAGAGCCGTACCAGAGGAAAGGGGCTGGGGAAGGCCAGGCTGGCGCTGCCCGGCTGCGGGGCCTCTTCCGAATAAAAGCGGGAACTTCCTCTCGGAGCCGCTTTCCAAATGTTGCAGTAAGAGCTGCTGGCCTCCGCTTCAGCCGCAGTCTGTGTTGAGGGCTGCTTCCAGAACACACATCCACCACGGTAAAATGCAATCTATTTTATTGGTTAATTATATACAGGAGATTCTTGATATTCACAGTAACGTTAGACAAGTTACCTCCACAAAGAGCAAGAGTAAAAACAAAAATGACAGTCCACTGTAAACAAAACTAGAAATCCTGCTGGATTTGGTGGGATTGGCTCCAGACAAACTGAAAAGGCACTCGAAGAAAAAACAACAAAAGCCAGCTGATGAACGCAGCCCGGATACTGTGTGCACTTCTTCCAAGATGATCATCCAGAGGTACAGCGTGTGAAGACTGAACATCGGGGTACGAAGGTGCAGGACACCACACTCCAAGCCCGCTACGTGTACTGACATACAAATTTAATTTACTCCAGTCTCACAACCATTACAGTCCTCAGCTCCCTCCAGGCACTACTTAATGCCAGTTTAGTGTTATCGGGACAACTTTCAGTGCAGCCACCGGGGTGGTGGGGACTGCACCAAAAGCAGTCTGCAGGAGTCACCCGTGGGGAGGCCGGGTTTTGCTGAGACTCTGGGAAAGCAAACGGCAACCTGGGCCAAGAACACAGCAGCCAGAGGCATCTGGTGGACCAGGGGAGGCTGGGACACAGGGAGGTGGCTTCTCTGGATTGTCAACACTGAACCAAAAGAAAGCACGGCCAAAGCTGGCAGGGAGACACGGACTGGAAACGTCCCTTTCTCAGCTGGGCCTCGCTGCGCCAGCAAGCTCAGAAGCAGAGAGGACACAGCCCTCATGTTCTGTCCATAACCATCCTCCCTTCAGCCCTTCCCTTGCGCACCTCTCCCCCAAGCCCAGCCTGGGCTCCCGTTTCTGACTCGGGTACTGCCCAGTGCTCAAACCATCATCCTTACAGGCTGCTGGGAGGTCGCTGGGGCGCCTGCCAGACACTTGGGAGACTTCTGCCCAGGTTCCTGCTCCCCAGGTGACCACTGCCAGGTCAGCGTCACTGCCCTCTCTGCAGGCTGGAGAGAGCTGCGCGCCCTCTCCTGGGTAAGCGTGGGCAGGAGAAGAACTGGAGAGAACTGGATTTATATTGTAAAAGCCACAGCTATTGCCTAATCTCCAAGTCATTCATCTCTGATGACTTGAATCAGAGAATTCAAGTCTGGTCACTTGAGTACAAGGAAAGGTGGCTAAAGGTGACAGCAAGAACGGGCCAAGCAGAGGTTCTGCTTTAGAGAAAGACACAGCAAGAGGTATGTGAAGTAACTAGCATCATCACCCAGAGCCACTTGGGACTCTGCCCTGTGATCAGACATCCCACCAACACCAACACTCCAGCTCGTTCCAGAGAACCCAGTCAGAGCTGTGGTGGCAACACCGGCTCTGAACTCCTTGAGGGATCAAGCCCCTGCAGCGTAAAGCTTTCAAAACACAAACAATGATCTCCAGCACTTAACTGCTTCAGTTTTCTCTGACAAGCACTAAGATTTCCTCACAGCTCTCGCACAGGGATCAGAAGAGTCTGTTTTCCACGCTCCCAGAGAGGCACGATTGCTCAGAGGGCGCAGATTTGTACCTTCATGACAGACGCAGAGAGAGGGCACCTGCGTGTCCTTCTGCAGCCTGTTACAGATGTCATTCCCTTCAGAGATCAGACTGGGGAAGAGCTTTTCCTGTCTCCCATCAGGAGGTGGCTAGCGTTTTTCCATGAAAATATCCTCACTTCTTTCACCCAGCTGCAAATTTGCCACAGAAAGACGCTCTGCAGAAACCCGAGCCTGCTTTTAACTCGTCTCCATCCATTATGTATTTGCACTGCCCAAAGATGTCCAAATAAATACCTGGCACGAGCCCAGCACGGCTGACTTCAGGTGGTGCAGTTCAAGGTCCCAGCAGCGGCAGTAACGGATCTGCTGCTGCCTTTCCAGGAGGGTGGGAGGGTGAGGGTGGGCTCCGTGCTGATGTGTTAGCATCAGCATGCTGAAGAACTCACGGAGGCAGGGATGGGCCTCGTCCTGAAAGGCTTACGAGCTAAAGAAATGTAATTCCTCTTCACAAAGATCAGCTTTCCTTACCCAGCCTCCGCTAACAGTCCAACTAGTAGCATCTTTGGAGAAAAAACCTGCTCCTGCGTGTGCCCAGGTACTTTCATCTCAGCAGGGTTCCCTGTTCCCACGGCACATCCCAGACACCAGTCCCTGTCCGAATGCGGTGCCTGTTTTTCAGTGCCCTTCTGAAAATCTCACCCTCTTCCCTTTCAGCCAGTTACTGGCACAAACTGGGCATCCTGGGCAGAACGAAGACTCCAGCTTTGTACCGTGCTCTGCACAACGTTCCCTGTAACAAGAAGCAGTGTAAGTGCTAAACCAAAACTGCTCCCTAGAGATCCGAAGCATGTCCTGGGCCCCCTGTGCGCAGGAAGCGGTTTTCCCCGTGCCACAGCCTGTCTTGCCCGTGAGATGGACGTTCTTTACTGCGCTGCAACATTTGTCCACCGCTGGCCCTGGAAACTCTTGCACCTCCAAGCTAACATGGTCACAGCGAGATTATTAACCCAAAAAGGAGTCATCTGGGTAACGAATACTTTTTAATCAGCCCAAGCTGCTCCAAGTTTCACCTGAGAAGCGACCGAAGGCTGCTGTACTGTCTTTTCTTTCTTCTCTTCCCCAAATCTCTCCTTTACAGGAACACAGTTGTTTTATTTCCTTCATCTCAACCAAGGAACGCCCTCTTCAGACATCTTAACCTTTAGTGTCATGAAATCATTGTTTAGCTCTTGCCTCATTTACAGAACTAGTTTTAGTAAACCAAAAGTCTAGCTCTAGATCCATCCAGGTGCAATTCAACATGAAGTAAAACCTTTTTGCCCTGTGAATACACAATTGTTGTCCGTCCCTATATTTCCATGATTGGGAAGTGAAAGCAGCCAAATCCAGATGTTATCACTGGAAGCTGAGTGAAGCTGCTGGATACATCAGAAGATTAACACCACTCTCCACACTCTGATGGGCTTGGCAGACTCACCTAGACCCCCCTGAAGCACATGGGTCACTTATGTCAACGTACTCCCTTGCCAGGACACACCGGAGTGCGTCTGATGCGCAGCACCAAGTCTTCCTCAGAGGCTGAGTCCTTCTGCAACAGAAGGTGTCATTGGCCCCAAAAGCCACAACGCCTGGGAGATCTTCTCCCTGGCATTATGTACACATTGAAAAAAAAGTAAAATTAAAATAGCTATTCACACACGTAGGCTCCACTGGCAACGTTGATCTTTACCCACTACTCATAAAACCCTCACAGACGAGCATTTACAATTTAAAAATAAAAGTTGTTTGGTTTTTTTTTTTATATATATAAAGAATAATTTCTACATTTCTGTCAGCCAACTAATTTCAATCACGGCATAATCTAAGAATAAAGCAAATCCTAGCCAAAAATGGCTACCATGGGACCCTCAAGAGTCAGCCCCGCTGCCAGCCTGCAGCAAGGGGGAGCAGCACACCCCAGCTCCTCACATCCCTACGCTCCAGCTAGGAACTTGTGGTGAACTCCAGTTGATTTTCTTTATATTGTTTCTCTTTCAGCTTAGGAATGATCCAGTCCTCGTGATGGCTGCACTTCAGGAGAGCACGGGGGCGGAGAGGCTTCCGGGCAGCATCCAGTGTTAATGGCAGTGCTCCGTGATATCCACAACAACTGCCTTTTTCCAGCTGAAGAAGAAATAGCCCGTCCCTGCCCCCGCCGCCACGGCTATGCAGAGGTATCCGTTGTACGTCATGAAGATCAGCATGAGGAAGTAACTGACCACGACTTGAATGACGTGCAGGACGGTCTGCAGGAGGTGAGGGAAGCTCAGCATCTGCTGTCTGAGAACACAAAACCCACAGAACAGTCAGCACCCATGAGAGACAGACGGGAAAACGCACATCCCCCAAGAGAAAACCTAGCTCTTCGGCTGACAGGACAGCAAGGTGGGCACGAAACGGCAGAGAATATAACAAAGCAGGCTGGACATTGACTTCTGCATCCATCTGTCACTTGTCCCACAGATTTTCCCCACTGAGCTGACTGATAACAAAGAAAGCATGGTGCTTGCTGGGAGGACAGAACTTTTAGCTGAGAAAAGAGACTTCTACAAGTTTATTTTACCCTCGCATTCAATATGCAGAATGGCTTCTTCTCTAGTAGAGGCTTTGACTACCTGTCAGCAGAAGGATCCCAAGTATTTTCTGTCAGAGTACCGGCTATAACACCCAAATTCTGTTCCTGGGACCTCCCCAAACGTGCTCATTGCTGCTCTGGGAAAAAAACAAGCTTATCCAACTCCTTGCTGCTTTCCTCCTTTTGTCCCCCATCCTAAAGGGTGGCCAAGCACAGTGTCCTCCAGTGCCAAGCAGCGTCCCAACTGGGAGGCAATATACTTTGCACAGATTAATACTGGCTGCATAAAGCCTTTTCTGTTCCACTTTTCGCCTTTGTCAGCTGCTGAAGAAGTTTGTCTTAGAATGAAGGGAAATTCTTACCCAACAGTTTTGTGCGTCTCCATCAAGATAGTGCCGTTGGGACCTGGCACTGGCATGGAGTTGTAGCGAATGCTGACTTGGGATTTACGGAGCAGACACTCTCGGGCAATCTTAAGGCCTTCATAAAACATGGCCAGGAAGAAGACGGCCACAAAAGCACCAGCCATTTCTGACGAAAGAGGAAACATTATTGTATCTGTGTGGCAAAAGACGTTTGCTTCGAAACATGTCAGAAGATGCACTGTGAGATTCAACAGCCACATCACGCTGCACAGGCTACGGCTGGGCACTGTGCACGCAGGTACAGACAGTAAATGTGAATTTAATCCATACACTAACTGGAATTTCACCCGTGAAGTGAAACAGCAATCACTTCTGCTAGTAAGACCAGTCAAATTCTCCAATTCACCAACACCTTTCTTTTTCTTTCACCCCACAGATGCCATTTAAAACAGACTCAATGCAGCGTGCCTGCATATTTTTGGCATAAATAGCAAGGTAATTCCTGAAACATTCATCAATTGCCAACTTTTTGTTTGGACTGCACAAGACAGTTTTACTAACCTCCAGGAGTATTGATTATAAGTCCAGAAAACAGCAATGGCACATTCTCATAGCTGAAGTGGAAAGTCATTGCCTGCCCAAAACATAAAGAACATCAAGATGAGCCTGAACAGCTCATCCTGAGATGGAGCTCACAACAAGATTTAGCAAAGGTTTTTGTATTATGACAAGAACTTGGATCATTTCAGTTGGTCACGAGATAGACTCAAACTCTTCAGTAAATCTAGTGTAACACACAGCTTGGCATGGCTAACGATGCTGCAGGTTCCAGTTCTAGTGCTCCAGGGCAGAAGGCACTTTTCTACACAGTACCTGCGACAGAAAAGCGCCTTCTCCTTGCTTTTGGAGCTGCTTTTCTTCTCAGCATCAGAAGTCAGGGATTGGGGATGCCTGTGGAGCTCATCCTTGCCTCCTCACGACTACTCATACGCTGGGCTACAGGGCACTGTCTTCTCCCACCCTGACCTCATACGGATAAGGGCTTGTGGAGCTGGATCCTCTGGTCCCACCCTGCACCGTGCCAGCAGACTATTGTCCCCCTGCACAACCTCCTAATATCCTGTGGGAATCAGAGGCCTAAACACAGGTACAAGGAGTATTTTATATACATACAGCAGGGCCACAGCTTCCCCTGGGTGAAAATAAGGGCTCTTGCACAGTGAATGTTGTGGGGAGGGGAGACACCAGTGATACCCTGGCCAGCTGGAGTTCCTATGCAGGTAAGCAGATGGCAGTTCAGCATGTCCTGACCACAGCTGCATACAGTGTTTTCACATGTAAGGAGCCCACTAAGCTAGAGGAACTCCTCTTTGAACTCTCCTCGTTGCTGAATTAAGGTTATTTGCTGAAGATCGGAGTTATGGTTAATTTCAGCATCCATCAGCATTCATCATCACCCCAGGGCAGAAATGACTATAAAACATCATCTAGAGAGTACTTCCATTTCTTTCATGAATTTAACATTTTTACAGTTAAAACAAAACCCACCCAAACCAAAGAGTGTTACGGCCTAGTTCAGAAACCACAGCTAAAACACATCCTGTTATTGGGTGCAAGAGAAGAATGGGAATACATACATTAAAACATGTTCAGTCTGTTATCTAAGATGCTATACCTATTGACTTCCTTCTCGGACAGTTTTATATGCAATGTTAATTCAAAATCTTGTGCAATTAATCACAACTTTCAGCTGCAGGGTAAGGCAGGTCCTGTAACTATCCATTGAAGGTAAGACCACTTGGCACTTGTAAAGAAATGGCGTGGGAAGTCATGGATCAGGGAATGCCAATCACTTAGCTCTTAGATTATACGAAGGGCTTCATACAGACATCGGTGACAATGCTGGACTGCAAATTCCACCAGCCCTGCTGGGCTTTGTGCTGGGCCATGTTCACAAAGGGGAAGGCTGTTCTAGTTCTCTCTTCTCCTGCGATGATGCTGTTTGCAATGCAAGTAGAAGCAGTGATTCTTGGACTGCTTCGGGGCACACGGCTGGCAGGCAAATTCCAACTGAAGGTTTGCAAAATGCACTCCTGAGTACGTTCCTGTTTGAAATGGGATGCATGCTCTCTCCTTTCAAAGTTTAACCATAAAGCATCATGTTTTAATAATCTGAAACTCACTCCAAAAGTATCTAGAAAAGGGAGACAAAGCTGAAAAAGTCCCTAGAACTGGCTACACACAAACACAGATCTTACGGTCATCTCCATGGAAACTCTGGCCAGGGTCTCTGCAAAGCTTCAGTGATGCCAGCACGCACAAGTCTGAACTCGTTTAAATCAAAGTTAGCTAGAGCAGCAGGATTCAGGACCGACACAGCCTTAACGCCAACGTGGCAAAGAGCCCTGGTAGCGCTTTGCTCCCCAAACTGAGTGCGTACGTAAAGTTCAGGAGGAAAAGGGCACAGAGGCTGGTCGCCCGCAGGTCAGCACAGTCCATCGTTAGTGTGCAATCCTCCCGGTGCCGGTTACGGCTTTCGCTAACACTAACAGCCTGGAGAACCCTGTCCATCTCCATTTCTTGCAGGAAAATGCTTACTTTGCATTTCTGCCTTTAGCTGGCTAGAGAGCAGACACCGGGGTGGCTGCTAGAAAGGTTTTTGCAAGGTAAGACCATTTAGCCAAAGGACCTCCAGCTCTGCAATACGTTTTGTGTTGCACCTGTGTTTTAACTGCTCTGATTCATGCCTTCCACAGCTAAGTTCCGTTTGCGATTCTCCAGAGCATACTCTTTAAGATGACAAGTTGCTCTGAACCACAGACAAGGAAAAGCTCTCAGGGTAGTGAAGACTTTTCCACTTACCATCATCATCATGTCAGATCCATGGCCGTGTCCCGGGGCTGCCGTTGAGTGGTGGTGTTCAGGAGGATGCGTGGTTGGCAACGTGGAGCTGTTCATGGGGTGATTGTGAGACATCTTTACAACACTTATTCAAAAAGGCACGTAGAAAAATGGGACCCTGAAAAACAAACAAAAAAAAAATACAGTAAGAATCACTTTTCTAAAGAGAATATGGTTTCTCTCCTGCCACTGCAACAGAAAATACTCTAAACCACTGAGAGCTGCTGCCTCTGGACAAACTTCTGCAGCATCCTCCCGGTCCCGCACTCTGACTGCAGAAAGCACTCAGCAAGGCGAGCAGGACGATTTAAAGGAGGTATATCCCTCTGAGCTTTACATCACCCTACGGCTGCCCCAGCCAGAAAGGCAGCCTAATCTGATTGAGGCAGCACACGGGGACGAGCGCTAAGCATAAAGGAACATTTCTTATCTGTAAGAGGAAAAAACCCAAGTCCCTTCTCAATTAGAGTCATGCAAGAGGCAGAAACATCTCAAGCCCCATTTTAAATTGCATATACTGAAGGATCAGATGACAATATTTCTCTTAATTGACAGTTATGCATTTTATTGGGAACATGTTTAACTAAGAAATTATGTTAGGTGGTGCAATGCCTATTACCAGGCAAAGGTCTGCAATAGCCACAGGCCATCCAATTTCATTTCCATGACCTCTGCATTGTCACATCTCCCCTCTAATCACGTTACACACAATGAGAGAAACACTCAAAAGGCTGCCAGTCAAAATCCCCTGATCTGGTTACTGCAAATCAGGTATGTCTGGACACGCTACGTTAAAAATAAAAATACACCTCATGGCTGGATGTGGACACGGCTTCCGCACTCTGCACCCCAGGGAGACAGAACCTGGGACAATTTCTGGTGTGAAATGAAAGGTCACCAGGTGGGAACAGCAACGGGAGAGAAAACAACCTGGGAATACCAGTCAGTCCTGAAACAGCAGCATCCATCAGCGCGACAGAGCCAGGCAAAGGCAACCGTAGCACAGGCCAGGTGAGACAAGTCAGCGCTGTACGAGAGTCTGTCTGGAATACTGTGTACCCTCCCAGCCTAGTCCAGCACTCAAGTAAAACCAAGTGAAATAAAAACCTAAGTACAGACATTTTATCAAATTATTTTTTTTTAACAGCGAGGAGACATACTTCCTTCCAGGTAAGTCATCAGGAGTGTTTACAGCTGGGAAAAAAATGGCTTTTTATGCTAAAAGACAACATGGTGTTTGAACAGGTATGAATATATTTATGAATAGGTATGAATATATTTAGATTGGAAAGGGGAAATGAAAGTCTAGAAGAGCTTTCCAAACAGAAAGCAGCACAGCAAACAAACCCCCAAACGGGAACCAGCTGGTGGGGCTGGTTCGGTTCGTGACAGCGACCTCGCGGCACGGCTGTGGCCCAGACACGCCTGCCAGCGCAGCCTTGGGAGCACCACTGGCAGAGGGGATCTCTCAGGCTGTGGAGTTAAATTAAAAACAGCAATGAGAGACGTGAAAGATTTGGGGAAGATAAGGAAATTAAGTCAGCTGGGGAAGAACTCAAGAGAAAGAATTAATACGCCCTGCAAAGACTTAAACAATGGAAGTCAGCACCTGCGCGCACCCGAGTCAGCCCGTGGAAGCTACGCCCGCAACACACAGCTCGGGTACCTTCTGCACCTCTGGCAGATGAAGTTCGTAGCCCAGTCTCTTCCTGCATTAGACAACTTCACAGTAACTCCCTTGGGAGTTAACGCGTAGTACAATCTAACGGCACCGGCTGAACGCGGAGTGTATTCCCTCTCCATACTTCTGCTGATATTTTTTAGCTCACTCTGCCCCCGATTCGTGCTTAAACATTCAGACTAGAGAAACAGCTCAGGAAAATGTTCGGGGGGAAGAAAAAAAGAAATAAACTAATGCAAGCAGCAGCTCACCTGACACAGAAAGCATTACCCAAGGGTACCTGCAGAACAAACGGTGTGATTTTCACACGGCTAGGGCTTGGAAGATTACGCTGTTCTAGAGATCGAACGTTCGAGCGCTACAACTGAAGGCCAAAATACAAACACTCGGGAAACGAATTCACCGCCAAGACACATCAACTTCAAATCGTCTTTTGCAGCAAGGAAAGAAGAACAGCCAAAGTGCTTTACACCATGGGATCAAAGATAAGCGTGCCACAAGAGGAAAGAAGTAATGTAAGAACCTCCTCTCCTCCCCAGCCAAAATCTTGTCTCCTTCCTCTTCTTTTTTTCAGTTGACTGACACTTTTATAGCTGCTTTTGCTTTGGATGCAACATTCTCGCTAGTGACGACTGTCCAATTCAACCATTTTAGGGCTTCATGCTCCCGCCAAACTCAGCAGGTTCCAGTCCGCTCCCCAGAAGCCCTGGCTGTTTACGAGATTAAAACCTCCCTTGGTGACTGGGTTGTGTCCAGCCTCTCACCGATTTTCCAGCACTGGTCTTCAGAAAGGGAGAAACAGGGGATGCACCCTCTAGCTATTTACAGTGAATTAACAAACAGCAAGGTCAGTATTCACACGTGGCGGCACGCGGACGGGCAGAGCCTTGGTACAGGTTACGAAGAGCACGCTGGATGCTCACCTGTGTAGCTCCTTCCCACCCTGCTAGGCTAGTGCTCCAAGGCCAAACCCAACCCCTGCTGCAGTTACCCAACACGGAAAGACATTTTAGGAGCTCCTGAAAAGGATGGGATATTAAGTAGCACAAGAGGAAATAACCTTCACTGAGCCACGTCAGCTGTCCTTGTGTTACCGAAGGTAACCAACGCGAGGATGAGCTTCTGTTTAAAAATCAATCACTTCCAGTGGAACACCCCAGTACTCAGTCTCTGAGTTACAACTGAGGAGGTCTCTATCTGCGCCTTGGGGTAAAAAAAAATACCCAGCACGTCGCAGCCACAACAGGCTGTGCAGTATTTCAAGCTGCAGATCTCTGGTTTGCTTTCACAGGCTCTTGGAGACAAGCTGACTGACACAGAGCTGTGTGTCTCATGAAAAGGGTGCTGTTTTTAACAGGTCAGGCTCTATAATCGGAGGAAAAAATCCACACACAAGTTTCTGTTGCAGCAAATTCTTTAAATAAGTTTAGTCTTGCACAAACTTCAGCAGCAGGTATTTGTGTCTGAACGGGTCACTTGACCGCTGCCTGCTCCACATGTTTGCACAGGGAGAAGGAGAGGCACTGGCGTGGATTCCGAAGCACGCCCTGGAGAGGGGGGCTGAACAAACCGCAGCCGCAGCAGGCTCAGGTATTTCGAAGCGATTGCACACCTGAAGGGCACGGACCTTCTGGTGCACCTGCCTCGACGCTGCCCTGTTACCAGGGTCGCACGCACACAGGGTTTTTTGTACTCCACAGTAGCCTACTGCGTAAGAAAACAAACAGGGTGGGACAGAGGCATGAGGAACTCTCCCCAGGGCTTGTTTCTTCCCTTCCCAGTGCTGTTAGCCCAGGTCAGAGGAGCCACAGCCTCCAGTTCACAACCCCGCAAATTCTAGAGGAAAACAGCAAAACTCAGGGCTACACACAGGGCTTCTCCGACCTCAAGCCATCATCTTGTGCAGGACCGGGCTCAGCGCGTGGCAGGCTCCGTTCAGATAGAGGTTTCTGTCCCTCCATGGCAATGCCACCTCGGCAGCGCAGCAAACCGCGCTGGCTCAGGGAGATGTGCGGCCAGGAGCAGGATCCGTTAGTGCAAGTCCAGCATTAGGACTTACTCGCACCCTGCACCAGCGTTTAACCAGCGCTGCCTCGTCTCACACACACCAAGAAGCCACGTCGACAACTCCAGGGCACGCAGAAGGGGAGGAAAGTCAGGTAACTTACGCCAGCGCAAACGGAAACAACAGGTAAAGGAGCTGAACCTGGTGAGATGCCAAACACAAAGCGGTCTTCTCAAGCAGGACTCAGCCGTAAGACAACTGCCATTACACATAACCTCCACTACAGTTTCCCAGTCTATTGCTTCTCTCCTGGAAACAGTTAATCCAGAATCCTGCCACTCCACAGTAAATCACAGAGTTTTTCCTGTGGCAAACAGCATTCCAGACACCCAAGGGAGATCCACCTTTTCATGCAGAAACACAGGACATGTAGAAACAGGACAGATGGTGGGACGGATCGGCCTAGCTCCCAGAAAGTCCTTTACAGGTCAGCTCGGTCTGAACCGTGGTGTGCAAACAGAGCTTCTTTAAAGACACGTTCAAGAGGAATGAAGCCACTTTCCAAATCAGAAGACTAACAGGATTAACAACTAAATCAATGCCCACTGGAGCAGCAATTCAAAACAGTGCCTCATCTTTCCTGTGCCCGTTCTGAAAAAGCAAGAAATAAAACTAATTCCGCTGTCTCTGCCCAAAAGGACCAGAGTCTTAAAAAACACCTCTTCAGCCTCCTTTACACTAGCTCCTTGTGCAATAGAGACGGCGCTTGCCGCAGTGGCCCAGCGCGCAGCGGCAGCAAACGCGCCAGCCGTGCCGACGGGGCTGGCTCCTGCACACAACTCCGGTCTCCACACAGCTGGAGCGACTCTTACCTGGGGTCTCCCCACCCACGCTTTTGGTAGCAAGAACAGGGTCAAGGGCTCCCCCTCTTCTCCTGAACAAGACATGAAAAAGATCTGGTAAGAGCTACTGAGAATTAAAATGAAAGCTCCCAGAGAAATTCAAGGGAAAAAGATGAAAACTAGCGAGATGGAAAGGCAGAGATCTCTTGCTTGCGCATCACGTACGTCTGTCCTGCCCGACACAGAGGAATGCTACGTGTAAAACACGTGAGGAACCGAACAGGCGACCCGAAGTTATCAGCGCTCTACTTACAGCAGTGCGGCTGGCAGACTATCTGAACTCCACCGGCTCTAAGCTTGTGGTCTCGAGCCCAGTCCTTTATTTTTTCTTTGTTTTTTTGTTTTTTTTTTTTTTTCCAAAGAGCTGTAAATGGCGGTGGGAGGGGAGGCAGGGAGCCTGCAGACACTACAGCACTGTTCCCTGGCTCCAACTGCGGTCTCTACTGAACGCACTGCTTTTAGTTTACTCAGTTTCCTGGTAAACTTGACAACTTTAACTGCTTCCTTTCCACGCAGGCGGAGTCGCTGCGAGTCCCCCAGGACCCCAGCTTAGCTCCAGAGCTGCAGGAGGGCAGAGCTGAGGGACAGGCCAGTTCCCCCTCTTCGCGCTGTAGGAGCGCCCGCGACGCCGGCAGAGCCCTCCCGGGTCAGGCCACCGACACGCGATACAGACAGGAGGAACAAACAGATCATTCCTCAGGAACGTAATGCAAGGGTTTTTACAGACACACACTGGTGCTCTCGGGGCAAAAACTCCCCTCGGAGGTCTCCCATGGCTTCAGCAACCCCAGGCTGGAACTGGGCCCAGCACAGCTCCGAACGGCACAGCTCCGAACCGCACACCTCCAAACTGCACACCTCCAAACTGCACTCCTCCAAACTGCACACCTCCGAACCGCACTCCTCCGCTCTCCCCTTGTGCAGCTCCTGAAGAAGGAGCCCTTGGTGCTTTATGAAGACTTTAAGGGCTGTGTGTAAGGTCACAGCAGAACTGCGTGGCTCGGCCTGGCACTGCGTCACCACCTTAACGTCCCAACCAAAAGCCTCGCCCAGAAGTTTAAGGCTTCCTAAAAGCTCCACACACCAGAAAGGGTTGGATAAAGAGCAAGAAAGCGAAGGGAAAGGCTCGGGAGAGGAGCTCCAATACATTTAGACGGTTAGGTTGTCAGGTTTGTATTTCCTGCGTTTTGTCCACGACCACAGAAGCTTGCAAATCGATTCAGGCCAGATCAGCGGAGTCAGGCAGGGCAACGCACGCTGTGACAGGGCACATTGTCCCTCTCCACCTGCGAGCACAAGGGATACAGCCCAGCTGCTTACAGACATACAGGCTCCGCTCCTTCTGGGTTCAGAAGCTTCTGAAGAAGGGTACTTTGGAGGATGTCCAGCTTGAGGGTGGACAGCCAGAGGGTGGAGTGCACGGAGTGGAGAATGGTGGGCAAAAAAGAGCTGAGCAGGGCAACAGACATCATCTTGTGTTCACCTTCGAAAGGGGACAATATCTGGGCGTACTGTGACAGGCAGAGATGGAAGCAGTCAGCGGGGACGTTAGAAGGGAGACGCAGCCAAGCTGGTAGCACACAGAGACCAGCTCTTCCTCAGCCACCATGCATGATACAAGCAGAAGAATGGGCTTTTAAAAGTCATCTACAGGGCTGTCAGTTTTTCATGAGGGGAAAAGGCCACACAGGAGAACTGATCATCACCTCCCCCAAGGGTCTCAGGCTGGAACCATCAGAGCACAGGCAGGTGACAGCAGAGAACATGGCACACCAAAACCGCTCCATTTTCATGTGCCCGCCGCTGACAGCACTAACCCAGGCCGAGACAGACCCTGACAGCTCAGAGGCAGGACACGGGGAGAGAGCGGAGCACAGCCCCGTGCCACCCAGGCAGGGAGGTCTGGGGCTGAAGGATTAAGCCAGAGTTGAGCTCAGGTTCTCTGCAGCACAGCCAGCTCACACGGCTGGGGCCGAGAACCACGCTCTGCCAGTACACGGCCCTTCCTCGGCGCCCGGGGGAACCACGGCGGGTCGTTGCAAACATCACAACAGAGCCCTGCCAAGTGGAGTCATTTTGCCATTTTCTCACACCTGTCTGAGCAGCAAACCTCCATCCTTCAGGGCTCCTGCCTGCCACCATTTGCTTAGTTTATTGTTACCAAATCCTTGTGTTTCTTTCCCACATTCCACACGCGTACCAATACACATTTGTCCCTTTCCTGATAGGGCTGCTCTGTCCCCACGAGGCAGGCTGCACCCTCCTCACGCAAGTATGGCATCACAACCGCGGACATAGCGAAAAAAAAAAGTGGTCCAGTTTCAGACTGTGGACTCCAGTTGAGATGCTGGCTCACACAGGCTTTCCAGAGTTGCACAACATTATTTGGCAGCTCAGCACAGTTATAGACATTAATCAACTTTTAATTAAGATTAAAATAAGTTGATAAAAGTATCAGCATTGGTTCAACCCTGAAGGTCCCACCCTTTGCTTTGAAGCAAAGCAGCACTCAGCTGTGTAACCAAGGCAAAGCTCGTCACACGCACTTAGCACAGCGCCCGTTACTGCAGGAGGGGCCAGAGCCCTTCCTCTCAGCGTGGCCACCATCACGTCCCTTTGATGGGGTTTATTTTCATAGAAAACTTGTCTGGTCGCCTTCTGTTAGAGGCCCTGCTTGATCTGCTTCCCTTCAAGGAGAAGGTCATTCCTAATCTTCCAGCTTCTGCAGACTCCTCAGGAAATCTCTGAATCTTTGAACAAGAGAAAAAAAAAATAACTAGGGACAGACTGTTCTTTACAGGACAATGCACTGAACTTCATGAAGCAAAGCATCACGCCAGCCCGTGTCATTACCAACGGGCCCAACGAAGTGAAAGGCAGCAGAAAACAATCCTGCAGAGCAGAAAACCTAAGACTGTGAGACAGGTAACATCGGAGAAAAGGTTGGGAAACGCTGGCGAGAGACGTGTACAGATGGAGAAAATAACGGTGAGCCAGGCAGGGTGAGCAGCAGACAGACTTCTCTCCAGACAAGCTTTTTGCTCAGCCATAGTGAAACTACAGGAGATGGAAAAGCAATAAATGAAGGATATTCCTGAGAAGTATGGCAACACTGAGGAGTCCTTGCCAATGTTTTTCGGGACATAACCTCATTTCTGCTAGAGAAGTCCAACCTGTACAGCTCAAGTTCAAGCACCTGGAATACGAAGCTTGCCATCAAGATCCAAGACCCTCTACTGTCTCACAAAAGGTCCCAAACTCCACCAAGCTACAACCTGGCCGTGAGAAGAAACGATCGTTGTAGGTCCCTTCCAAGTTAACTATCCCGCTCTTCCCCTTGTGCTGGCACCTCTCAATCCTTGCCTCAGTACAGCAGGTAAGATTACTTCCACAATGACCACACTGGCTAAAGGTAAGAGGAGACAGAACCAATGTCATCGCTCCTTGGTTTGTCTCTTTCTCACAAATTCTAGGCCAGCAATGCAGGGAAGGGCTACATCACTACAGAAATCAGTAGTAACTCCCCCATCTACGAGAGAATCCTGGACACATTCCCACAGGGATGAGTGGACAGTAAGTTTGCCTCTGAAAGAAGAACTGCAGTTTTAAAGACCGATCCGTGCCTCCAACTGTTGGGCCAAATCTTGGGGTCATCGCCCACACGTGCTCTCCAGGCTGCCCCGCTCTCAGCGGGATGTGAGGGAAGAACGCCGTCTCTTCGGCGCGGCCGCGCCAAGCTGCTCCTTGCTGGCCCCTACGCAAGGGGTCCAGCACTGGGTACCCAGATGTACCCAGACAGCACCGGGTACATCTGCCTACGTCATTTTCGTGCTGTTGCAAATAAAGCACAGTCCTTGCCCCAACAAAAGCAAGAGGGTAGAAAGGGCACGATGCTGGCAAAGACACCGGCGCTGGATCTGGCAGCTCCCGTGAACACTTGCAAAACGCAGCCCTGCGCTCGTCTCTTCTGCAGACATTGCTGAGCGCACATCTGTTTCAGAAGCGTGGCTCCAGGGAGTTATTTTTGGGCGATGGACAGAGGCTGAAAGCTGTCACGAGGCTGAGGACGGCTGGTGAACTGTGCGTGCCTGGCTCATCCACACAAGGGGACAGCCGGGCAGAACACATCCGGAGAAAGAGATGTCAGGAACGCGGTGAACTGAGTACGCTACCACAGCAGCAGTAACCTGCTACCATCCTGATAAAACACGAGTCCTTCCAACCCGAGTGAGCCCAAACTGGAGCCTGAAGTCCCCAGTGGGACACTTTCAAAGGATGTGAGCATATTCCACCCTTGGCCGTCCCGGACAACCCCAGCCGGAGGGACAATAACCTGAGCAGCTCAGGGAACAAAGCACAGCTCGCTTGGCCCACAGCCGCCCACCCACTGACCAGAAGCAGAGGTCAGGAACAGACATGTCAGCTGTGAGTTGTTTTCCTTACCGCTAACAAACGCCAAAAAACCACTGTCAGTCTTCAGAAAGGGAGATGCTACATGAGCAGCAACTCAACCAGCGACAAAGGTGGTGCCAATTAAAAGGTGATTAGTATCTCTTCAGCAGTTCAAAGTTTGCCTATTCATCTGAGTGTCACAAAGCTTTCCCCTTGCTCACGTTCCTGCTCCAGCTCCAACAGAACAGCGCCCACCTCCAGCCAGCTCCTCTCGCTGGGCACAGAAACGGACAGGCAAGTGTCGTATCGGGTGCCAAAGCCACAGCAGATCAGTCCTGCAGCAGGCCCGTGCTTCGGCAGCCAGAAGGAGAACTTGCCCTGCTCAAGCCCGCCAGAAGCACAATTTCTTCCGTTCTGCACATGCGCAGCATTTCTCCCCACCCTGCTTTCAGTTCTCCGTTTCCTCCACCACTACCCTTTCAGACCCTGTATTTGCCCTGCGCCGTTTATTGTTTTCCTCTCTGGCCCGTCGAACGAGGCAGTCATCCCCCTTTTCTGACAGTCAAGAGCACGGAAGTTTCTGGAGAGCAGCAGAATTGAGGCACTTCAGAATATGCAAGACCTGAGGAGCAAACGCCAGTCCCTCCGCGCCCAAAGCAGAGGATACCATACAAAAGCTGACTCAAACACTCATCTGGAGAGAAAAGAATGGCGTTAGAGATGCCAGAACTGACAGAGGATGCTATGTTATAATTTCTTCATAAAACATCCAGGCTAACGGGCTCCTACAAAAGCACGTCAGACACCAGAACTCCTTATGCCCAGCACCAAAGTGAATTCTGAGCCAGTGCTAACACGTTTCCATCAAAGGCAGTTCCCAGGAGGCATCCACAGAAGGACTTCTTCAGCACTTCTTGTGCGTGTCAGAGACTTCTGAAGCAATTATCCCACGACCGCAGTCTGGCAGGCCACTTTATCACAGCTTCATCTCTCTTCCTTAGATCATCGCGGGTATGAAACTGAAACACAGTCATAGGTACTCAGGCCACAAAACACCCTCATATTCAGGGTGTTTTCGGCATCCAGGGGGCAGAAACGTGAAGTGGTCCCCTTCCCCAGGGACTGTGCTGGGGTTAAGCAGAGATAAGGCGGAATGGTTTAAATCCCAGTGGCTTAACAGGCCTTGCTGGGATGCCAGAATAGCTGAGTGCAGTTTGCTTACCATGCACGACGTTTGGTCAGAAATCACCGAAGGATCCTCTCACTGAAACCGCTGAGTGCTCACTTCTCAGCTGAAGCAAGCTGCCCAACCCTCCTTCTTACCAGGGGAGGGAAACAGGACAGCAGTGTGGAAGAGGAGTCAGAAAAAAGTGCCACATGACCTGTATTTTCCAAGATTATGTAACTTCTTGAATAAACAGATACTTCCTTATCCTCCTTGGGTGGTTTCTGCAGAGACATTGCACAACCGAGCGCAGGAATGGCGACCAGGGAGACGTGATCCATACGGCCGGAGAGCAGGAAACATCCTGCTGCCTCACCGTGTGCTGAGGAAAACGTGGGACAGCGCCCTGAGCCTTGAGATACTCTTCAAAAACTTTTTAATTAAAAAAAAAAATAAAATTAATATTTGGAACTGTTTCTTGCAAAATATGTATCCTGCAAGATCAGACAACTTCTGCTTCCTTATAAAAGCCAGGCCAGTGAAGAATTTCTTTTCCTATTTTATATGCCCTAATCAAGAGCAGCTTCTAATGAAGGGAAAACTTAAATCTTAAGATAAAAAAACCCCTTTTTTTTGTACAAGCTCCTCATCACGCTCACTAATTCACCGTCCAGATCCCCGGAGGTTCGCGCCACCCGCAGCACTGGTATGTATGAAGAGGAGCCGGCCCGTCCCACACAAAAAGGGGGCTCTGTCCACGGGGTACGGAGCTGTACTATCGTTTGTGACCCCTCGGTCGCCACGTGCAGAAGCTGTCAATCCCTAAGGAACGTTAGATAAGTGAGGATGCAAGACAAGGCACTACTTTCAAGTTATGAACCGTTGCTACATGGTTTGCCTAAGTGGGAAGGACACACACCAGGCTAAACAGTACACACAGCTCTGACCACGTTTATTTAAAACCGCGCCTTCTAGCTTTAAGTCCTGTAAGATTGCGAGACAAACTCAGGAGACACAAAAAGAAACCAGAGTCAGCAAGCGCATTCACAAGTAAGCAACCAGAAGTTTCCTCAGCTGCAAAAATGCAACGAGACTCGGTGTGCTCTAAAAGTGCATCGCCCGGCCTTTAGTACCGGTGCAGGATTACAGGTGCTATGTAGCAACATCATAAATACCTTTGTCTCGCGCAGATAAAACTACCGCTGCGGGTAATAAAACGGATGTCATCAGTTTATTACAGGCCTCATAAAGGGGAGCCTGAAGTCCACCAACACAGATGATTCAGAAGACTCACAGAAGATTCCCAGATTTCACCCTACTTGCCCTTGTTCCACAGGTCGCTGCAGAAGGACTTGCGGTTAAGATTTTCAGTCACAGAACCGCTGAGGTTTAGGAGACCTCCTGAGATCACCTAGTCCAACCTCCCTGCCCAAGCAGGCTCAGCGGGAACAGGCTGCCCCGTCAGCACCTCCCTGAGCGCAACGGCTGCACACGTCGTTTGATAACCTGCACACACCAAGGCATCAGCAGTTCTGGCAGAGCTGGTGAGGAGCTCCTGTGTGCTTTGGAGAGCGAGGTCATCATTCACGGACCCAGGTCCAGACCCTGCACTCAAACTAAAAAGCTCCTGTTCTTGAACGTGTAATCCTGCGAATCCTCTGGCAGAGAATCTTCCCTCGGTGAACTCGGGCAATGCCTGAGGCACAGCAGTGCAGTGGTAACCAAGATAGTTTTAAGTTAATGGATCAGTTGGTAACAACCTACCATTGACACAAACCTGCACACATGGAAAATAAGCTCATTTTCCCCCTCTGGCTGTTTCTCAACATCATAACCAGACTTAGCTCAGAAAAGGTAACCATTGTGCAAGCTCTGAGGTGACTTTCAGGTATGTCTTGAGCATCTGGACAAGAAGCAAACCACCCTCCAGAAGTCCTTGTCAATAAAGTTTCAGGAACCCATTCCACACATCCGATTTGAGACACACTGGTTTAAGCAATTCACACACATTTTTCCATCTCCAGCTCTGCCACACACTCATCACAGAAAAACACCTTCATTGTGCATTAGCTTCCACCACACGTGAAAGTTTCCTTGACTAACAATCCCAGGAGCACATTTCACTCCTTTCTTTTCATATTTAAGTAGTAGTTTGTCTACAGTAACTCCTGAGATGCTGTCCATGCGCAGACGCAGCGTTTTAAGGTGGCCACTCAACCATTCACCTTCCCCGGAGCTGCCGCGTTCCAGCCTGTGCCAGACATTGCCGCAACCGCCGCGCATTGTTGATGTCAGCTCCTACGGGAACACACTGGGACTTCCAACTCTACTCTGGCGTGCCAGGGTCACCTTTTAAATGTAGGCTTTTCACTGAAGACCTAATAGTTCGCAAGATCGACTTTTATAAAAATACTTATGTTTCTCCCCGCAGAAGGGAAACGAATGCGTCTTCATTTCACTCTGCATCACCACCTCTGACTCTCCCTCAAAACAAAAGCTTGTTCTACCACAGCCAAGAATCAAATTCTTTTGTGCTTCAATTGTGCAAAACACCTGTTGTTTTGAGAAGCCTGAAGCTGTTTCTGAGCAAAATACAAGGTAGAACATAGGTCAGCAGCAGCAAAATCCATTCCACCGTGTTTTTAACTAAGCCCAGGAAGTCGATCTCTGTTTCGGCAGACAGCTAAGACCAAAACACACATCACCAGAGGCACTTTCCTACTCTTGCTCCATGATCTTGGATAACAGCAAGAGGGTGGAACATGTGACGTATAAATAGCTTCCAGGTAGTCATGCAAAAATTTGTAAGAATTCAGAGAACAAATTCGTAGCCCTAGTCCAGAGAACAGAGCACCTCTACATTTTCACTTTGGAAACACCAAAATACAATCCCATCTTCACTCTTTGTCAACTCAGCAAGGTAGAAGACCTCCCGCAATATCAAGAAACAGGAAAGGGCTATCAAATCAAGCCATTCTCTAGGAAGGAACTTGCCTTTGGAAGAGCCTTGGCCTCAAGACACTCTTCTGACAGGACCACCTCTAGGCCACGGAAAGTTACAACAAGTAGCGGTCAAGAAATTTTTTATTTTAGTCATGAGTGACAACAAACTACTCTGAGAAAAAGCTTTGAACACCGCCTTTGTCATCTAGCTTTCAAACCCTGGGACTGTCACAGACCTGTTAATCCAAAGCAGAAATGATTCAGAGCCAAAAAAAGATGAGTACTCACTATTCCGGAGACAGGTTTTCCATCTACTGCCTCCAGGAGAGCAGTCTGCTCTGAACAGGCAACAAGTCTGAGATGGATCAAAGTTTCTAAACTTTCAGATAATGCTGACAAGCAGAACGCCTATCATTATCTATATCAAAGGCTAATCATTAACTACCGCTCGGATTTAGCTATGATCACTTTTACTCCGATTTAAGCCTATTTATTGCCCGACGTGCAGCCTATTTCACACCAGACCCATCACTTGCAGTACGGTCAGTGGGAAATATTTATATTCAGCTTCTCCTAGCTGTGCAAAATGGAGGTAAAGGCTGAAACAGCAGGGACTTGTACTACATTCTACTCAGGTGAAACCATCCCTCACAAAATATTGACAATCCCTATTGTTACGGCCAAAGATTTCATATGACCCAAGATAAATATTGACTGCTCGGACTAGGCAGCCCACTGAGGCATAAGCCACTCAGTCAGGAGCAGGCTGGGATGCTCACAAAAAGGTCCACGTAATAGCAAAAGTAACTCCCCGGTCTTCATCATGAAATCTTCGCGAAAATCCAAGATTTTAGAACTCTCTGACCAGATTGGGTGTGTCGCAGAGATGACTTTCAAATACGTTACACAAAACACATTCAAAACATCAATGTCTCTGTCAGAGAAATTAGTGTTCTGCTTCCTTTTGGATATTATCACAAAGCAAGCTTCGTTTCCTTTAGTATCTATCCCATAACGAAGAAATGCGATGTTTTCAAAGCTATAGGCCAGTTTTTGGGGGGCTTGGGGGAGTGGTAAAAAATAACAACGCAGACATATCATAGGTTGTGCAGAAATTCTTCAACAATGCGCACAAGACCAATCCTGTCAGGGTAGTTGGCCCTCTGACCTCTCTGATTGGAAAGCTGGTGTCAGCAATTGCTACGGAAAAAACGCGACACGGGAGGAAAAGTGCAAGAAGTGGAGCTGTACTGTGCTCTGCAACACAAGCGCCCTTATTGTGGGGGCAGCGGTTTCAAGCAAGATCAAAAGCAAGAGTTGCATAAAAAGGGATCAACTGGCAAGCAGCGCACGTGATCCCACTGTCATGACGTACTGGAGGGTTTAACTTAAGGAATTCAGCAAATTAAGGAAAGTCATGCTACTGCCAAAAGGCTTTTTAAACTACTACTCTTACCAAAAAAGCAAAACAGTCAGAATAAAGCGGCTTTACTATCCATATAGCAGGCCATCTTAGAGCCCAAGGACACCACTCCGTGTTTATGTCCAAAATGGCCAAAAATGGCCTTACAAGTGAAATCAAACCTGTTGCAGGAACATGAGGGCAGCTATAAAACTCCCAACTATATTCCTTTTAAATTGTTTAGGCTGCAATTTGACAGTACTTTAACATTTTCCTCCAGCATCCTTCAGTCTCACCTGACACCACCTTTAAACATCAAGGTTCGGTACATTCTTGTGAGAGAATGCCTTATCCCCCGTTAACGAAGGGCACCAAGCCCGATGGTAACTTGATTTGTATAAAATTCCCCCAGCAGAGGAGTCAGAAACCATGACTCAGTCTCCCGTCAAATCCATTAGACCTGGAGCTCAGACAAACAAGGGGACCATAAAAGAGGCAACTGAGAAAGCTAGACCAGCGCTGTGGGTTGCCTTTCACTTCCGCAGTGTTCCAAGGCTGAGCGTGTTCCTCAGGAGCTCGCGCTTCTGCTTCCCTCACCGCTGTGATGCACAAGGGTTGACCTACCACATCGGAAAGGCGCGTGGCATCTCGCTGCCCTCCCCCGGAGCGCTACCCTGGCAGCAGCCGCTGCACTCACTTCCAAGGGCTGGAGGAGAACGAACTGGGATCACCTGCCTGCTGGAGGGAGTCGGCTTTGAGTCTGCTCCACGTGTCTTAGCGTTTTTCTTTCCCAAGTAAAGGATGCGAGCTCGAAAACGCAGTCGAGCTGTGGCAGTAAGTCATGAGCCCTCTTCAGCACATCTTTCAGAGCAGGAGAAGTTAACTGAGGTAACGACCGATTAATCGGATCCCCGCCTCTCAGCGCAGCCCCCGACCAGACACAGTACGGAGGAACCCAGGCCAGGCACTCAGCCCGCAGCGGGACGGCACAGAGCTGCTCCGGTTTTCCCACACAGAGTACATTTGGTGTTTGAAAGAACTCGGAGCAGGCTGGGTCACAGGGAGGAGCGTCTCCATCAGGAGGCTGAAGCCATATTCCTTTCAAACAGCTGCTTTTCCAAGCTCACCAAGGAGCAGGCTGGCCGGCTGGCTAACAAGCATCGGAAGGGCACTGCATCTTGGAGGTGGCCTGAAAATACTTTGTAATCCTACAGATCCAAGTCCAATTAAATTATCTCTAACATGAACAGACGTCTGAAAGTCTATTTACCACACACACTCCTTCCCCCAAGACACATTAAGTCTTTAAAAAAAAAAAAAAGAAAGAAAAAAAGAAGCCAAGACTGTCAGGATTTCTCTCATCCAAGTCAGCCAAAAGATCAGCTAAATATATCATAAAGCTCATATTCCAAGCTCATGTACCTTTATCAGAAGAATGAGATCTGAATTCTTGGTAACTAAGCAGCATGCGTGGGAAAAGAAGACTTTGTTAAAGTGAAGTACTACTCACAAAGCCTCAGGAGAGACCTTGGTGCACTCGCTGTTACCTTCACGGCAGAACAGCTGCATTCTTTCCCTCGTTTTCTCCCAGCTTCTCAAGGCTTGATATCAGGATGTGCCGAGCATCCAGCGAGAACAGAAGATGCCCAATCACTTCCAACATTTTGACCTGTGATCTAGAGCATCCTTCCTGCAGCCCCCTCTGGGCACTGGGAGCCGCTCTCAGCTCTCCCCGGAGCCTCCTCTTCTCCAGGCTGAACAGCCCCAGCTCTCCCAGCCTGGCCTCACAGCAGAGCTGCTCCAGCCCTCTCAGCATCTGCGTGGCCTCCTCTGGACCCTCTCCAACAGCTCCATCATCACAGCCTCGCGCTTCTAGATCGGCTGAAAGAAAAGTCTAGATCCAGGACCAACAAATGAAAGGCTTTAGAAAGTTAATTTGTAGTGCAGCATAATAGGAGTTTAATTTGTTTATAATAACTAGTCCCACTACTCTCTGCCTTAGTAGATTCCACCTTTCAGATGAAAAAAACGAAAACATCATTGGTCTCAAGTCCCCTGTGATTTGATTGGGAACATTTCCAGAAAATTAGATTGAAACAAAAGGCAATGGAATAGATTAACTAAGATTGGATTTCCCAGAGAAAAGCAACATAAACTAGATTGAGTCTTTTTCATCCTTCCCTAAGAAAAAATTGCCAGGAGTCCCAGTGATTCCCTGGCAGACTTCTGGAGAAGTTCACGCCGGCAGTCTGCTTCAGCTCAACTTCATGAAATTCTGGTGCAGATTACTGCCAACTTCCAGGGCGACCTTCAGCCAAGGGTGGAGAAGGCAGGGCTGCAGAGGTGTGACATTTCCCGTTGGGTAGAGGAATCTTTATAGCAAATGCAGAAACCAAAAAAAGGAAAGAAAATATTTTCATTTTTTCCATTTTTTCATTTAGTTTATTTTGTTCAAAGAACGAAGAGTTCTGCCTTCTCTCTGACCCAATGTCTGATTGGAAAACAGGACAGCTGAAAGGAAGCTCCTTAGGACCCTGACTCAAAACTCATCCTCTGAATAGGCAGATCTTCTCATCTTTTGTGCTAGAAGGCTGTTAAAGATCACTATCCTCAACACCTTCCCTTCTCAAGCATCAAGCTTTTGTTTAGGGACAGAGTGTCTCGCTAAACCAAAACAAGTGGCAGGGACTATACCTGTAAAATAAAAAAGCAAAGACGCAAAAGTGACTTGGAAAGCTCATTTACTTCCTCCTCTCTACTGGCAGACATTATTCTAATTCTCAGCCTCATTTAAAAGCTGCTCTAGATTAGAAATCTGATAAAAAATTAAAATAATCTCTGTAAAATCTCAGTAGAAAGTAGCCATACAAAATTTATCAGTTCTCAGTATGAAGTTGTGTGGGAGCCTGCAACTCCTGCCAGTTTTATTCTTTTCAATTCTTTTTTTTTTTTTTTTTGGAGAGAAGGGAGTGGAAAAAGAAAAAATTTGCTTACTGAAAAAAAGTGTGTTTGTAGCAAAAAGCACCACTTTAATTGTGTATGGTTGTAATAAACTGTGAACTGTTTGTTCATCAAACCTTGTCAGAACAACGAAGAGTTATATGAAATAAATAAGGTCGGCAACGAGAAAGTTACATAAAATACACAAGATTAGCCACAGGCACCCAACTATGTAAGAAACGGCATGTAGGACTGCGAAAGGAGGGAAAGGGGGGGGGCTCGTGAAGATAAAAGATATAAAAACAAACAAAGAAACAAACCAGTAACTTTCTAACCATATGGTGTGAAGGAGACAGTCTCACGTTATCTTGAGGAAGTGAAATAAGTGGTCAAAGG